>ML661891.1:20284454-20370158 GCA_007570785.1 Antilocapra americana | reverse complement strand
GAGACAACAAAAGGAACGCAGATGTATAGAATAGACTCGTGGACTTTGTGGATGAGGGTAAGGGTGGGATGATATGGGAGAAGGGCATTGAAGCATGTTAATTGTCATGTGTCTAATCAATCGCCAGCCCAGGATTGATACTCGGGACTGGTGCAGCGAGATTTCCCGGGGCGGGGGGAGGGGGAGGGAGGGGGGTTCCGGAGGGGAAGCATATGTAAACCCATGGTGATATCATGACAATGTATGGCAAAAACAATAAAAAAAAAAAGTTATTTTAGTTTCCTTCGAATCTAACATAGATACAGGAAATTAGGTACCAGAAACTCTCTCATTCTTTGATTTCCCTCCCTGTAACCACCACAGGATTTTAATCTGGGTAATTATGGATGTATTTTTCCTTTTCCTCTGGCTTTACCCATTTTTCAAATATATTTACTTGTGTTTTCCTTCTTTCTGGGAGTTCTTCTCAATCTGATCTTCCAGTTTCAATTTTGTTCCATTTGCTCTTTATACCATGTACTGTGTTTATTTCAACTATTTTCTTTTTCATTCCTAGTAATTTTGCTTGGTTCTTTCCTGTGTTTTTTGTCCCCTCATGTCACTGTATTTCTTTTAGTGTAGTTAATTTAAAATTAACTTTACATATGCTTCCCCTCCGGGTCCCCCCTCCCTCCTCCCTCCCCCCCGGGAAATCTCGCTGCACCAGTCCCGAGCATATGTAAACCCATGGTGATATCATAACAATGTATGGCTAAAACAATAATTAAAAAAATAAATAAATAAATAAATAAATTCAGAAGCAAAAAAAAATAAATAAATAAAATTAACTTTAAAATTTTAGAAGTCAGTCACTTCTAAAATTTCTGCTGCTGATAGATCTGTAGTTGATTGTACTGACTTTGTTCTGAAATGGTTGTACTTTTCAAATACCTTGTTATTTTGGCCTGTAGGTTCATTTTTCTCCACGCATATCAGCTATTTGGGTGCTGGAATGGAGGTGGCCACACCCCAATCCATGTTAGTTCTGGTAAACTCAGGATAGGGGGGCAGGTGTGGAGCCTGCCCACCCTAAACTAGGGTGGGGAGCCCCAGGCAGCAAAGGAGCCACAGTTAATCACCCTTCCCTCCCCAAAATAGCTCCTCTGGTGCAGGCATCACCCTTTGGCTCTGCCAGCGCGCGAGGCGGTCATTCCCAGCTCTAGGGGCTGGAGCAGGGCGCTTAAGGAGAGACTGCCCTGGCTACTTAGTCTGCAGCTGTTTTCCTCAGTCCCTCGCAAGGCAGGACTTCTGTGCCAAAACCTCTGCTTTAGAAAAAGTATAGGAGAATGTTTTCTAACTTGGAGAAATAGAAATTAGACAAAAATTTCTATATAACAGTGGGCAGCATAAACAAAGGAAAAATAATGACAGACTAGGAGGATGTATTTACATTCTTACCAGATATGGAATTAATATCCAGAATATATAGAAAACTTGCAAATAAAAAGAGAAAAATGAAACAAGTCATATAGAGATATTTCACATGAGAGAAAAAATACGAGTAGTCAGCACTCTGGGAAGTGTGAGTTAAAATACTCAAATAGTATCGCTTCCTCATTAAATTGACAGTTATTTAAAATGTCTACATTTTGGTTCACTTTCTTTTTAGACTTTTTATCTAAAGAAATGTAGATACAGGAAATTAGATACCAGAAGCTCTGTCATTCTGGTAATTACAAAAAAACCCTGAAGGGTCCATCAACAGGTAAATGGTTAAAGGAATTAATAGTATTGTACACCCATACTGTTAAATGAAATAACTCATTTATAGAGATATAGAAGTTTTGCACAATTCATTATTTATAAAAAATTATATATTATATATAGTATAAGACCATTTATGATAAAAAAAGAAGCTAGATAGTTAAAAATATAAATGAAAACATGAATATTCGTTTTAAAAAGCAATTCTTTGTTTATTTGACTGCACCAGGTGTTAGGTGCGACACGTGGGATATAGTTCCCTGACCAGGGATTGAACCCAGGCTCCCTGCATTGGGAGCACCGAGTCTTATCCACTGGACCACCAGGGAACTCCCTGGATATTCTTTTAACTTTGAATGATGTTACCACAGAATGCCTTGTAACACAGTTGAAAAATTGTCCTTTCAAAAGAAATGGGAAAAAAAATGCTCTATAGGAAGATCCAGATTTCATAGGCTGCTGGATTTTTCATGTTTTTGTTATGCAAAGGTATTTAGCATTTATAAAAACAGCTTGATAGTCTTTAATTTGGATGTCCATACTTTAAACTTCAAATACTCTTGAATCCTTTAAGATCTGTCTAATGGCAGTGATGTCACACTGCAGTCTCTAACAGCAAGAAACTGGGTTTTTGCCTCGGGCCCAGCTGCTTGGCGCCAGCTGTCTCCTGTCGGGAGACCCACTGCACCAGCGCCTGACCTCAGACTTCTGGAATGTGAGCAATCTGACGTCAGCCTGCTCTTGATCACCTCTGCTAACGGAGGCCCCTTGAGATAGAAGGGCTCCAAAATAAAAGATAATCAGCAAGTCATTTATATTTGCAGTATATCACAGAAATTGCTGTGCAGCAAGTTTTCCTCCCTAATAGTGAGACAAATGTGCATCCATTAGTAGTGAGTGCCCAGCTGTATGATGGCATGGCGTCCAGAAAGAGTGGATTTATCCCACATGTTCCAAATAGATAGATACTTGAGATGATTAAACATTGATCACGCTGTCAATAAAAATGCTTTCTTTCTGTATTAGTGGTGTACTCCGAGTGGCTTCAGTGAACTGGCTGAGAAAAGGTGTCTGAATTGCAGAGTGTGTGAGAGTATTCCATTTTAAGGACGAGTTGGGTCTTACCTGTGTTATTGCTACAATCACAAGGTGATTGTTTGGGAGGATGAAAAGACCTACAGCTAAGGCCATGTTTACTGTTTTATCTTTTGCAGAGTTAATATTGTTGACTTGTATTTTTCTAAAGTAGCCCTGTTAGATTCAAGGAATATAAGAGGAATCAATGATTAGGCATCGAAGGTTGGGTGAGAAGATAATGTTCCATGTATTGAGCAAGAAAAAGTGGATCTTGCCTGTTAAGAGCTTTGATCTGAGCTCTGCCTTGGAGCAGGAAGATTTAAAAATAAACATGTTTATTTAAAAATAATTTCTCTGATTGTGAGAAGAGTGTATCCTCTTTATTCAGCAGATATTTATTTAGAGCCTCTGTGTACCAGAACGTGTTTTGGGTCGGCAGGATTTTGGTGAATTAATCATTGCTGTTATATTGTTTGCATCTGTGGCTGTGTGTATGTATGCCTGTGTGTTGGGGCCTGTTTTATGTAGAAAATAAAATAGTATTTTAAGACTCCCACTGTTATCATCTTAGGGTAGTCTTCCTGTTTTTTAATATGTGAATAAATTTCTTGATACAGGATACACACACAGAGAATTGTGCATGTTATTGCTTTACTCAACTATGTATGGTTGAGACCATATATATCATATATGATTCTATACTTCGCTTTTTTGATTAATACAATACTATGAGTATTTTCTCATGTTATTCAATATTCTTTGACCTAGATGTCTAATGCATTATATACAAGAATTCATTCATTCCTCAGTTAATAGATATTTAGGATGTTTATCTTGCTATTATAACTAATGCTGCAATGAGTACCTTTGCACCTCATTTTATTCTCATTTAAATAAGTTTCTAGATTTTTTAAACAAGGTTGAATAAAAACATTGGCACGTTTAAGTCCTGATCCAGACTGTCACCTGTAGTGTTTGACCCACTGACAGAGAGCATAACATTTTTCTTCTTAACTTTGTAGGAAGCAAAAAAGAGAAAAGTCTTCCCCTTCACATGTTCGCTTTTAGCTTTTATTTATGCATGCTGAGCATTACTGTTCTTGTTCCTGTGTCTCGAAGTCTTCTCAAGACTTGTTTCTGATCACGTGATTGCAGCATACCAGAAGCCAGTGTTGAAATACATTTTTTTTCAGACATTAACTCTCAGGTCTCCTCAGGCTAGTGCCAAACTGTGCATATTAAATATATCCATACCTTGGAAGCATTTCTTCGGGGAAATTGGATAGTGGCAGCATTAGGATCACAGACACAACTCTCTGGCCTGTTGTAATTTAAGGATTTAGTATGTCAGTGCTGCTAGTGCTGAGACTTAAATGGAAATAGCATGGACTCTTTATCTGGACTGCGGGTAAGAGTGGGCTTGTGTTTGCTCTTGGGAACACCATGAGCCAGCACTTTGGAGATAGCCTGATTAAAAGGATGGTCAGATCTGTGTATTTCTGGGCTGTTGAGTTACATAGATTAAGAAAAGGGAGTTGTAAAAGCTGGCAGCTAAATATCACCCTAGAGAGTTGAACTGTAATTAACTTTATTTTTAATACTGGAAAATGCTCAGGATGTAGGTAAAGAGCAGTAATGACTTTACAGTCTCAAGACAATAGCTAGAGGGGACTGGGAAGAACTAAATGGGCAGTCTGGAGTCTAGCATATAAAGTCAATCATATTGGAGAGGTACAGAATGTGAGCTCCTGGCTCTGGTCCCGTCTGGTAGCCATGCTTAAATTCATTCAGAAAAGGGGAACAAGTCAACTTTTCTGGGTTGCTTAGAGTTATTTCAGAGATTTTCAACAACAGTAAGAACTGTAGGATTTGGTAATATTAGCTGTATCTTGTGTACTTTCCTCAAGTATATTTTTTAATTTCTAAGTTTCCTAAAAAATCCTGAAGAGAAGAGAAAATTGACTCTTTGAGAGGTAATAGATACCAACTCTCTGATTCTTTTTTTTTTTCTTTCATTTTCCCCTGGAGTTTCTTTATTTGGTTTCTTTTCTTTTCTTTTTTAAATTTCTTTACTTTATTGTATTGGTTTTGCCATACAATGACATGACACCGCCATGGTTTACATATGCTCCCCCTCCAGAACCCCCCTCCCTCCTCCCTCCCGATTCCCTCCCCCTGGGTCATCTCGGTGCACCAGCCCCGAGCATCAACCCTGGGCTGGCGATTGATTTCACATATGATAATTAACATGTTTCAATGCCATTCTCCCATATCATCCCACCCTTGCCCTCATCCACAGAGTCCACGAGTCTGTTCTATACATCTGCGTTCCTTTTGCTGTCTGGCATGCTGGGTTCTCGTTACCGTCTTTCTAAATTCCATATATATGCGTTAATATACTGTATTGTTGTTTTTCCTTCTGGCTTACGTCACTCTGGATAATAGGCTCCAGTTCCGTCCACCTGAGTAGAACTGATTCAAATGAATTTTTTTTTAATGCTGAGTAATATTCCATTGTGTATATGTACCACAGCTTTCTTATCCATTAGTCAGCTGATGGGCATTTTTTTTTTTTTAATGTTTGGAATAGCTCTTTTACGTGCCTTGGGGGGGTGGTTTAGTTGCTAATTCATGTCCAGCTCTCGCAACCCCATGGACTGTAGCCCGCCGGGCTCCTCTGTCCAGTGGATCCTCTAGGCAAGAAGACTGGAGTGGGCTGCCATTTCCTTCTCTCCAGCTCTCCTGATTCTTAACCCAGTGAGTCTTTTCCACTTCACTTTGAGGCCTATGCAGACATATGTCTACATCAATAATATATTCCTGACAATCAGATATTCTACACAGGAATACCAGCCAGGAGACTATTTTCTACAATTTTAAATAGTAAAAATTAAAATGTATCACATGCCAGTTTAAAACTTCATGCCAATTTCCTAAATATTAATTGTTCAGTCGCACAGTTGTGTCTGACTCTTTGCAACCCCATGGACTGCAGCACATAAGGCTTCCTTGTCCTTCACTATTTCCTGGAGTTTGCTCAAACTCATGTCCATTGAGTCGATGATGCCATCCAACCATCTCATCCTCTGTCGCCCCTTCTCCTAAATACAGCAAAATGCCTGGATATAAATAACAATATATTGGATGTTAGATGTAAACACTAAATCCAAATAGTTCTTCTCTTTGAATAGTTAATATAGGTGGTAGGAAACTTGCTTTGTATGCAGTAGTACATGGCACATCCCCTTGGCCACACTGCATTCTCTTCAAAATGTTCACATAGAATTCTGATGTTCTGTCAAGAATGTAACTTTTCCTGCACATCACTTTGATTAAATCGCTCTATTGACTTTTAGGTGTGTGTGTGGATGTATTAGCATTATCTTTATAAGCAACTGATGGAAAATATGAATGTTTGGGTATCAAAAAAGCATAGGCTCCAGGCACATGGGCTACAGCAGCTGCTGCTCGCAGGCACTAGCGTGTGGGCTCGAGAGTTGCGCGTGGGCTCAGCTGTTCCATGGCAGGTGGAATTTTCCTGGACCAGGGATCGAACCAGTGGCCCTGCAGTGGCAGGAAGATTCCTGTGTTCTGCACCACCAGGGAAGTCCAAAATACATTTTTTAAATAAAACACTTTTACTTTATTCTTTCTTCATATTCTAGTTAGAAACCTTTCTCTTTTTTTTTTTAAATAATTGTATGCGTAAACATGTCATGACTTTGAATTTCATTTCAGGTGGTGAAAGGAGAGGTAAGAAGAAAATAATTGTTTAAAAAGAGTGTAGGTTGCTCCTGAGATCTGATTTTACCTGACTTAAAACTCGAATAGGCAGCCTGCTTCTGTCTCATGGATGTTGGTAGAAGACACAGTGTTCTTGGGACTGGGAGGGACAGAGCCAGAGCCCCTGCTTGGCTAGATGCTCCAGATGTTTCTTATATTTTCTTACAAAACCTGTATGAAATAGATTAAAAATTTTTTCTCTTTATACTTTTTTTATACAGTCAGAACAGACTTAGTCAATTAAGTAACTTGGTAAGTTTTGCCCAGCTGATAAGTGGCAGAACCAAGACAGGAACCAGTTTCTCTGAGTTCAGCTGTTTTACCTCTAGATATTATAGTAGACAATTCTCTTAGATCTCAGGTTGTTGGGTGGAGAGATCTATATATATCTTTAGATTAAGATTTTAAATTTTGTGTATTTTGCTATGTATTCTTACTGATTTCTAGTTTTTTAATATATCAATTTCTGATGGAAATATTAAAAAGCAATTGATTGTGGATTTTGTCCATTGATCTATATAATTATGACTTTCAAGTTTCTACATTTCAACACTATTATGTATTTAGAAACTATATATGTCACATAGTATAAAAATTAAAATTATATAAGTATCATAACAAAAAGAAAGTGAAGTCACTCATTCCTGTCCGACTCTTTGCAACCCCATGGGCTATAGCCTGTCAGATTCCTCCATCCATGGCAAGAATACTGGAGTGGGTTGCCATTTCTTCCTCTAGGGGATCTTTGTGACCCAGGGATCGAACCTGGTTCTCCTATACTGCAGGTAACTACAGTTTGAGCCACTAGGGAAGCCAAAAACAAAAGTATATATAATTTACATAGCTCAAAGATACATAGGTTCAGGCCAGTTAAGAATAACAAGTTGTTTCCCTTCCTTATATTTTGTTTACTTATTTGTCCTTGTGTTTCTTCTCCTCATTTTCAGTGTTCCTGATTGCTTTTGTCTTTGGTGTATTTCTTGCAAGAACTATATAGCCATAGTTTGGGTTTGTTTTTTTTTTAAATCCAGCCTGGTAACGCCTGCCTTTTCCAAACTTGCCCCCTATAACCTGTTTAGAACCTGCATTTTGTTTTATATTTTGAGTCACAGAGTGAGCTCAGTACTGGTGCTCTCTGTGTGTTCGAACTCAAGCTCTCTGTCGTCAGTAGTAGCCCCTTGCCAGGTTTGCATTTGCAGAGCTCTCGTGACTCACAGCTGGTCCACTGTGAGTGGACCAGCTCAGTCATGTCCAACTCTTTGTGACCCCGTGGACCGTAGCCCACCAGGCTCCTCTCCATGGGGATTCTTCAGGCAAGAATATTGGAGTCGGTTGCCATGGCCTCCTCCAGGGGATCTTCGCAACTCAGGGATCGAACCCAAGTCTCCTCCATTGCAGATGGATTCTTTACCAGCTGAGCCACCAGGGAAGCCCAAGAATCCTGGAGTGGGTAGCCTATCCCTTCTCCAGGGGACCTTCCCGACTCAGGAATCGAAGTGGGGTCTCC
Organism: Antilocapra americana; assembly: GCA_007570785.1. Classification (NCBI taxonomy): domain Eukaryota; kingdom Metazoa; phylum Chordata; class Mammalia; order Artiodactyla; family Antilocapridae; genus Antilocapra; species Antilocapra americana. The sequence continues at coordinate 20,362,048 of ML661891.1, read as the reverse complement.
TGCTTTCCAGGCAGAGTCTTTCCCAGCTGAGCTCCCAGGGAAGCCCTGGCAGCCTTTCCTTACTAGGTCATTATTTGTCATGTTTTCTCCATCAAGAAAAGTGCCCCTAACATCCTGCAGAAACACTGGAGATGCTAGTGGAGCAACTAGCAGAGGCGGTGCTGTCCTCGGAGGGGAGGTGGCAGTGTTTGTGGTCAGATGGCACTGCCCTCCTCACCGTGCTGCTTCTCGTGCAGTGTGGCTTCCTGGCGTGGTGCATGGCTCCCAGCCCTGCCAACGGGGCAGACCTGCTCTACAGGCGCGTCATCCGTCCCTTCTTCCTGAAGCACGAGTCCCAAGTAGACAATGTGGTGAATGACCTGAAGGACAAAGCCAAAGAGACTGCAGACGCCATCTCGAAGGAAGGTACGGCTTGGGGCAGCCTGGCTCAGCGTGTGAGGCTTCCTCACTTCCTCTCCTCGGCCCTGTGCCAAGGCTGTTCTGGGATTTCTCTACCAAGGCTTTGCCTGTTGCCTTTCCTGTTCCCAACATTCTTTTGCCATGCCACATACAACACATCATTCAGTCAGCACATTAGGAAAAATGACTACTGTGGTAGGTGGCGAGACTTTACATACAAGTCAAGTCTCTCTAATTCATTTCAGGTTGAACTGCTTGTTATGCTGCTGTTCAAATGGCTTTTGTTAGAGGTGCAAGAGAATGACCTCTCTCTCAGGCTTTCTCATCCGTTCATTCAACAAATAAATTTATTTATTGAGGTGACTTTAATTATGTGCCAGGCCTGTTCATAGCACTGGGCATGAACCAGGGAACCAAACAGACCAGCAGACCATACTGTATGAACCCATGAAGCTTACAGTCTTCTTGAGAGAGAGAGAGAATGCAATGAAAAAACAAGTTACGCAGTGTAGTTAGCACCTGATACAGAGAAAAATAAAACAGATCAAAAGATAAGGAGTGCTCAGGGGCTGAAGGGAAGGTGACAGTTTAGAGTGATGCAGGAAATCCTCACAAAGGAGGCATACTGCGTCACATTTGAAAGTGTTAAGGAAAGGAACGATGGGGAAGAAAGCTCCAGTAGAGAGTGAGCATGGGAGCGTCTGACTGGAAAGGAGTGGCCCAGCGGAGAGGTGGAGGAGGCCAGGCTGCAGAGCAGTTAGAATGGAACATCACGGCTATTGGAGGGGAGGGCCCAGGCGGCCAGGATACGGGAAGAATATTGAAATCATTGTAACAGCAGTGCTCAAGAGGGAGTGTAAGTTTGGAGCTAAGATCTTAAAGAAATGAGGCAGCACAGGCCAAGGGTCAGAGAGAATTGGAAAAAAGATGGTCATCTGATGACATGAGATTCTGAACATAGCCATGGAGAACAAAGACAGTGCTTCTGGACCTCCAGATCCAGCAGTGCCGGGGTCATGAGAGGAAGAAGCATAGGCCACTTGAGAAGGCAGCGTCCTGGGGGACGGGCAGGTCTCTGTAAGAGCAACAGGAAGAAGGATCCGTTTGGAGAAACAGGCGAGGATAGAGGAGGTCTTCCTGACGATGGGTCGGAAGTTCCAGAGGGCACAGTAAGGGTTTTAGACCATGGACAGTGGGCATAGAACTAGGGAATGAAAAAAAAGGAGGGGGGGTTCTATGCTTCTGAGGAAGTGGGAGACGAGAGGAGAGCTGGCCTCTGGGGAAGAAGGACCCCCAAGATGGTCCCCAGCAGCCCTGCTGTCCCAGCTGGTGTGTGTTCGCCTCCTCCTCACAGACCACGTCCTCCCCAGCTCCTGCTCCAGACGTGCCCCAGTCTGCTTCAGCACACCTTCTACAGGGTCTTCACATCCCCCCACTCTAGGACCGCCAGTTCCTTTTGAAGAGATTTCTTAACTGTTCCTCTCTGCTCCTAACCAAACCAGCAGCCTCTGGTGATGTCATTTCTGTCTGGTTTACCCACATTTCTCGGCCTTTGATTCTCTTAGATCTCAGTGCTCTAAAATCCCGTTTTAGTTTGATAGGATATGTTCATAAACCGAGGTGTAAGATTGAAAATAAGAGGGATTTTGAGGCTGACACATTTTAGACTCTGAGTTTCTGGATTCTCCAGGAAGTACATTTTTGCAAAGAGCTAGTTGAGAGCCTGCAGTGTCTTTGTAAATTTTCGTCCGCAGTTATCAGTGACTGAAGGTAGAGCCGCTGTCAGGCGGCTGGTGAACAAGGAGGGCAGCCTTGCCTGGCACCCCACTCGGGGCTCCACCCAGAACAGCTGCGGTCTGTGGAATCTCAGGAGGCCTCAAGGCTTCCAGAACACTCCCTGCGGCCCATCGCACCAGTTCTTACAGCACATTCCAAGCCGAGTGGCAATTAGGAGCGGCAGGTAGGACCTGGGATTTCTTGACTATACAGAGGACACCATACACTCAAGGAACCTCTCCTTCTCGCGACACCTGAAGGAGGACAGTGCAATGGCCTAGGCGGCACTGTCACTCGAAGGGGCCTAGGTCTTCAGCAACTTGGCTCAAGGACTCAGGGCCTGCGCTGGGCGAGTCCGCGTGTCCATTTCCTGGAAACTCTGCTAGCCTGCCCACAAACCTCCGTGTGTTCTCATCTGAGCGTGAGTCATCCGCGGGGTTATCTACAGCAGTAGCTGCATTAGGCACAAAGCTGGGTTACAGATAGCTCTGATATATTTTTCTTTCCTTCTAACAGCCAAGAAAGCCGCCGTGAATTTACTGGGTGAGGAAAAGAAGAGCACCTAAGCCACGGACTGGATGAAACCTTTCTGGCCTCTCTGTACCTTCCTATTAGAGCTTGATACTACATTAGGAACTGTGGTATATAATCATTTTAATAATTGCCTTGGAAACATTTTTGATATATTAAAAAAAGGAATGTGTTGTAAGGTTTTTTGCTTACTTTTACTGTTTATAACTTAGGGAGCATTTACATTTAATGCAATGGGCAGTGTCCAAGTTTTCAGAAAATATATTATGCCTCTGGGTAGGAAAAGACCTGTGTTACCATCCTGTAGGAAATATAAACTTAAGATTATATATGCCACAAGCTTTGTACTTCAGTGGGCTGTCTCTGCAGCATTTTCTCTGTACTTACATTTTAGGAGACTCTTTAAGAGTAAATGTTTAAATGTTTTAATGTACCCATGCATACACACACGTAGGGAAATTTTACTGTCGAGAGCCTGCATGTTGCTTGTGGGGAGCACCAGCCAAAGGCCGAAGGCTCCATTATGTTGATGTGATCTGCTGAATAATACTTCAGAAAATTAATACAAATGAGCAGTGCTTCAGAGTGATAAATGAGGCAGAAGAGAGGGTGGCCTGGTGTTTTCCTAACATTGTAGCATCTAAATACCAGAACAGCTTTGTAAAGCAGCCAGCTATGTGATAAATGGGGAAATGTACACACACATCACAGTTCCCAGTTGTGTAGAACTAGTAATATTGTCTTGTAGCTTTGTAAAAAACTGGCTGATAAGCTTTGTTGTGGAAACCATCCCTGGTTTCACTTTCATAGCTGAGTGACATGTTGGTTTAGTCTTGTTTCTTTTCCAGTCTTTTTAAAAACCTCTACTTTAAGGAACCTCTAGAGACATGCCCACCTCTAATTACATGGACATTCGTGTTTATGCCATTGACAACTACATGCTAACGGTGACTCCGGGCTCCGAGAGCGGCTCTCAGAAGCACGGCACCGCACAGTCCAGTTGGTAGTGGCGAAGACAGACACCTTTACCTTCTTTCCCTGGACTTTAAGGCCAAACAGCAGAGGCTTCCCTAGTTTACAAGTTAGAATCATTTGTAGTCCACTTACATGCTTTCATCTATATGCTTTGTTTTGATGATAAACTATGAGGTTATATGCAATTTAAGTACAAAATAAAAAGTTAAAATAAATGTTACTAGTTTGATTAGCCAAGTAGGGACCTTGACAACTTGTCCATACTAGAGAATCTAAGCTTTGCACTGACCATACTGCTAGCATCCTTTTTAGACTAAACTGACTAAAACAAAAGCATTATAAAACTAACAACCAGGCCTATAAAATATTTTAAGGCAAATAAAGATGATTAGTTCCCTTTTAGATAACAATTAGGTAAAGTCATAATGATGTGTCACAACATAAAAATAAATATGTCAAAAGTATCAAAAATAAGGAACAATATCACCCCAATATAACAATATCGATCAGGGCCTTTTTGGGGAGAGAGGAATGTGATGATGATATGGCACCTTATTAAGCTTCTGTTAAAACATGAAAACTTTCAGAAAGCAAACAGCTACTTGTTATTGGAAGAAAAGCAAGCCTTAGGTTAAAAAGTTTTAGAAGTACCTCTAGGAGTATTTAAATCCCTTTCCCTATAAATCAAGTATGCTTTTCTTGGTGGTAAAAGAATGAAAATTACCAACTTCTAGCATTCAGAGTGTATAATCAGACTGTTAGTATACAGAATATGTAACTTTTAGTATACAAAATATCAAGCAAGATGGTGAAGCATGAAAGTTACTATTGCTTATAACTGCTCACAGGCTAATATCGGTTTAGACAGAAATTTCTGAATGCAAATTTTTTTTTTTTATTACTATAGGTTTCTCTTGCAGTACATTCTGTAAGAAATTTGAGTTACTCTTTTTGGCAGTCAGCATTTACATATTAATGACAGGAGAAGCTATGAGTTGAGCAGTTCTTGTCTCAGTTTAGATTTCCCAAAAAACATACTGCTGTGGCTAGAGTATTTGGAAAACTAACTGAGCCTGTGTTCAGCTATAAGACAAGTATTTATTTGTACATGCACGGTATTTTGGGGATATGTGAAGGCAAAGAATTCCTACAACACAGTTACTGCTACCCTGGGGAGTCTTCTACCCGCAGCCTGAAGAATATGAGCATAACCTTTAAGTAAGTTACCACCTCTCCTGAAGATGTGATATATTAAATGCAAATAAATGTAAATAAAATTTTGTTATCTCATTGAGCTTTTATAGTTCATTTTCTTTTATGGGGCTTGAAAGAAAATGTAAGAAAAATCTTAATACAAATAAATGAACCTTTAACACTGCTGTTTATTGACCCTGTTTCTCACCTGGCCTGGAATTTTCCCCATGGTGGTAACTACCTGTCAGAGCAAAGGCTTTCCCTAAAAACAAGTGAGGGGATATATGTTTACATATAGCTGATCAAAAGAGTTTCTACTAATTATTAGCAATAAATGGAGAGAAAACCTAAACTCTTCTTGACTTTTGAATAACACAGGTTTGAACTGCATGGGCTCACAGATTTTTCAATACATGCGTACTGCAGTACTACACGGAGAAGGCAGTGGCACCCCACTCCAGTCCTCTTGCCTGGAAACCCCCATGGACGGAGGAGCGTGGCGGGCTGCAGACCATGGGGTCGCACGGAGTCGGACACGCCTGAGCGACTTGGCGGCAGCACTACACAGTCTGCGGTTGACTGAACACCCGGATGCTGCAACGTTACCGCCGAATAGCTGCTGAGGGCGTCCGCTCTAATGCTGGCATAATGCATTACACACAGTCTCACACAGCTACTGGCTGGTGCTATTATTTCATATATTTTAATACAGTAAACACATATGCCTCCAAATCACTCTATTTTTAGACTAAGAAAAGAAGAACCGGGGATTTTGTTTAAAATACCTACTTTTGGCAAGTGAACCTCGGTCAGCATCCTCCCCTACATCTGCCTTTACATGTCTGTATGTCTAGAACCGTGGTGTTTTATAGAGTAATAGAGACAAGTCACATCCTTAACCAAATACTGGTTCTGTATGATACAGCAGGGGAAAGGAAATACATCTGAGAATGACCTTAAGTTTTTCGGGCTGCTTACTACAGTATTAGCTTATAAACTCTGTAACACACACGCCTTGGAGAATTAAGAGCAATAAAGAGGTTCTTTGGTCAAATCAGAGATTCTCAAACGTTAGTGTGCATCAGGAGTTCTTTGGGGAGGGGAGGAATTCGTAAGAGGTTGCTGGTCCCATCCCTGATTCAGGAATTCTGGTGGGGCTGAAATATTTGTATTTGGAACAAGATCCCAGGTGATGCTAATGATACAGAAACCACACTTTGACAAGAAATCGCTGAGTTAGGTTAATGGTGTCTCTATACTTAGTATAGAGGTTTTCAGGCCTGGCTGTACATTACCATCATCTGAGCAGCTTTCAGAAAATGCTAGTGTCTGCCTCCACTACCAGAAATTTTTAACAATACACTATATACCTAGATGCCAGTATTTTAAAACTCTTCCAATTTATAACCAGGATTAAGAATGTGAAATGAAATTCATGTTTTGGCAAGAAAAATTCCAACATAATTCTTCTTGGCCCTTTGGCTGCCCCTCTCCCTCCAACTTCAGCTTCCCTGATGGCTCAGCTGGTAAAGAATCTGCCTGCAATGTGGGAGACCTGGTTTGATCCCTGGGTTGGGAAGATCTGCTGGAGAAGGGGTAGGCTACCCACTCCAGTATTCTTGGGCTTCCCTTGTGGCTCAGCTGGTAAAGAATCTGCCTGCAATGTGGGAGACTTGGGTTCGATCCCTGGGTTGGGAAGATGCCCTGGAGAAGGGAAAGGCTACCCACTCCAGTATTCTGGCCTGGAGAATTCCATGGACTGCATAGTCCATGGGGTCGCAAAGAGTCGGACATGACTGAGCGACTTGCACTCCCCCAACTGTGCATTGTATACCCACATTATGCATTGACCAAACCTCCCCCGCAAGCAGGAATACCTGCTCCACCATAACGAGCAACATTCTCTCAGCATGAAGACAACTCTTTAAAAGACAACATTCCTTTTTAAGCTTGTAAAAAGGCACATGACCCACCATGACGGCACTTACGTCTGGATTATGAAAACTCAAATATGAATACATCATTTAATGTACTGCCCTCTGTCTCAAAAAATGTATATAAATTGTCTTGACTTTTAATGGGCAGAACAACTCTCTGAGCTTTCTGAGGTGCTCTTCCCAGAAATACTCTTCAAATTTGGCTCAAGTAAAATCTTCCAGTTTTTCTCAGGTTGACTAATTTTTCAACGACAGCTACTATCAGAGACTACTTCTAATGTCAAGAATCCCAAGGTCTGGAGAGTTTGTCTTAGCCAATTAGTTCAGCTAGTGTGTCAGTTTCTTATTATTGCTGTAACATATTATCACACATTATTAGTGGCTTAAACTAGCACAAATGCATATAGTTCTGAAGGTCAGACATCCGAAGAGGTAGACAGGGCTGCATTATTTCTGGAGATACAGGAGAATCCACTTTCTTGCTGCTTTCAGCTTCCACACTCTGTCTGTACCCTCATTTGTGGCCCGCTAGAACACTGACCCCTGCTTCCCTTTTATAAGCTTGTTTGTGATTACAGTGGGCCCACCTGGATAACCCAGGAAACTGTCTCCAGCTCGATTCTTAATCTCACATACAAAGATTTTTGCCACGAAAGCAACATATTTACTGTTTTTTTTTTTTTTGCAAGGATGGATGATGATCAGGAGAACAGCATATTCTGCTTACCCCACCTAGTCTCTCTGAGTATAAAAATTTCATTATTGTTACTCCAATATCAAAATAACTGCAAAGAATTTCTTAATGTTGGGAGGGAACTAAGAAAAGAGGAGTATTTAAAGAACTACCTTATTCACAACCATGTAGACTGGAGGTTTATCCTCTGGGAAGAGTGGGGGATCCTTGGAGAGGGGCACAGGCAGAGTTAAGGGAGGGAAGCTGCAGTAAAAGCGTGACTGAGTGACCGAAGGCTGAGACCCATTTGCCCACCGTGCCTTCTCCACTAGGCTCCCAGATCTTTATCCTTCTGGGAGCTTGTCAGACTTCTCTGGGGAAGCAGATCAACCTTAGAGAAAACACCTACCTGATATGGACAGCTTTTTGAAAGGACATTTTGACAACTGATAATTTATCAAATATTCATAAAACGAAGCAAATAAAATTAGCTCCAAGGAAAACAAAAATAACCATGGCATACTCCAGAGTGTTTCCAGAGATCAGCTAAATCTTCAAAACGCCTCTGAATTCCAGCCTGGGGCCAGGGTCTGAAATGTTCGCAAGCTCCCCGGGGAGTCCAGACTGCTGCACCAGATCCCACTATTGAGCAGCAAGGCTCTGCATAATTCAGCAATGAATGAACTATGCAATGACAACATGCACTTTAAATTATTGTCAGTGGCTAAGCTGTGTCCGACTCTTTGCGACCCCATGGACTGCAGCACGCCAGGCTTCCCTGTCCTTCACTGTCTCCGAGTTTACTCAAACTCATGTCCATCGAGTTGGTGACGCCATCCCACCATCTCATCCTCTGTCGCCACAGTCTCCTCCCGCCTTCAGTCTTTCCCAGCGTCAGGGTCTTTTCCAATGCTTTGGCTCTTCGCATCAGGTGGCCAAGGTACTGGAGTTTCAGCTTCAGCATCAGTCCTGCCACTGAACACTCAGGGTGGACTTCCTTTAGGACGGACTGTGGTACTGACTCCAGCAACACAGCTCAAAAGCATCAGTTCTTCAGCGCTCAGCTTTCTTTATGGTCCAGCTCTCACATCCATACATGACTGGAAAAACCACAGCTTTGACTACACGGACCTTTGTTGGTAAAGTGATGTCTCTGCTTCTTAATATGCTGTCTAGATTTGTCATAGATTTTCTCCCAAGGAGTAAACATCTTTTGATTTCATGGCTGCAGTCACCATTTACAATGATTTTGGAGCCCAAGAAAATAAAGTCTCTTACTGTTTCCATTGCTTCCCCATCTATTTGACATGAAGTGATGGGACCAGATGCTATGATCTTCGCTTTTTGAATGTTGAGTTTTAAGCCAGTTTTTTTCACTCTCCTCTTTCACCTTCATCAGCACGCTCTTTAGTTACTCTTTGCTCTCTGGCATTAGGGTGGTGTCATCTACATATCTGAGATTATTGCTATTTCTGCTGGCACTCTTAATCCAGCGTGTTATTCACCCAGCCCACCATTTTGCATGGTATACTCTGCATGTAAGCAGGGTGACACTATATAGCCTGGATGTACTCCTAATTTTGAACCAGTCCATTATTCCGCGTCTGATTCTCACTGTTGCTTCTTGACCTGCATACAGGTTTCTCAGGAGTTAGGTTAAGATGTGACTGCAATGAGGAAATATAGTGGTAGGAGGGAAGATGGGAAAGATGCATGCATGTCTTTGGGGTAAAGAAAGAAAAACGAAATCCTCCTCCTTTACAGATGGAAGTTGATGCCTAAATGGAAACGATTAAAGCTGGCTAGCTCTTTCAACTATGTACAAGTATAAAACTGATAATAACAAAGTCCTTAAAAAAAGGGCAAAGAAGGTGAACATAATTTGAACATAATTCACTGAAATGACTGTTTTTCACTTGGCTGGGAAGAAGTAAAGACAATTACTCACTGACTGCAGCATGAGCAAACAGCGACGAGTACAGCAATGGTTGTGAGACCTTTTCTGACAACCCTATTGCCCTGTCTCAAAAACAGTTTCAGATTCTGGGCATCTTTCTGTGACAAATCTTTTACACTGACTGCCCAGTATCCACTCTCACCTACTCACTTCCTTGGCTGCCACTCTATCAGGACTGAAAAGGTTGTATTTCACTTTGTGCCAGAGTTCTTGACAATGAAACAAGTGAAAGTTGGCCAGGACAGGTTTTGAGAAATCCCTGCCTTTCCTTTTAATACACTTTCCAGGAAATTTTTGCAAAGAATAACACCTGTGGCCAGCAGTTTTTATTGTGGTCGACCAAAAACTGTTACTTTTAACAATTAAAACTCAACATTCAGAAAACTTAGATCATGACAGCCGGTCCCATCACTTAATGGCAAATAGATGGGGGAACTATGCAAACAATGACAGACTTTATTTTTTGGGGCTCCAAAGTCACTGCAGATGGGTGACTGTAGCCATGATATTACAAGACACTTGCTCCTTGGAAGAAAGGCTATGACCAACCTAGATGGCATATTAAAAAGCAGAGATATTACTTTACCGACAAAGGTCCGTCTAGTCAAGGCTATGGTTTTTCCAGTGGTCATGTATGGATGTGAGAGCTGGACTATAAAGCAAGCTGAGTGCTGAAGAATTGATGCTTTTGAACTGTGGTGTTGGAGAAGACTCTTGAGAGTCCCTTAGACTGCAAGGAGTCCAACCAGTCCATCCTAAAGGACATCAGTTCTAACTATTCATTGGAAGGACTGATGCTGAAGCTGAAACTCCAATATTTTGGCCACCTGATGCAAAAAACTGACTCATTTGAAAAGACCCTGATGCTGGGAAAGACAAAGTGGGAGAAGGGGACGACAGAGGAGGAGATGGTTGGATGGCATCACCAACTCAATGGACATGAATTTGAGTAAACTCCAGGAGTTGGTGCTCGACAGGGAAGCTGGGTGTGCTGCAGTCCATGGGGTTACAAAGAGTTGGACATGGAGTGACTGAACTGTACACCTGTGGCTGGCAATTTTTACTGTGGCTGGCCAAAAATTGTTATTTCACTAACACTGTGTGGGTTATTACATTCAACAATTATACCTAACACACCTGTAAAGTCATTTTCATGCAACACTATATGCAATACACTCTTTTTTGGAAGCAAATGTGCATTCTCCAGCACCATTTTATTTTCACTTCCCATTGCAGAATCAATCACTAAGGATTTTTGTCTTTTTTTTGGTCTAATATTTACATCATCTGAATCAGAACTATATTCTGAAGCACTATTATCTGAGATACCAGTATTAATACATATGTCACTCAGCCAGAAAGTATCTACGTAAGATAAACTGAAAAATTCTTCACTCAAAATTTTGTGATGCATCTTTCTTGAAAATTTTACAGTAAAAAAGGTGTGTTATACACAATGCTGGAATAAAAACCTGACACAGCCAAATGTGAATGATAATGACAATCCTAAGTTGTTTGATGAACCCTTGATCAAGATGAAGCTCTATGAACTTCACACGGTGATGTTAAGGGGGACAGATGTGGAACTCTGATATGGTGTGGGCCTGTCATCGGTTCTTTTACAAGTCTGTAACTGTAAGGTGTTGGAAACATGCCACAGACAGTGGAGTACAGAGGTAAGCGGGCATCACTGAGCAACTGAATCAACACCTACAATAACCCTTGAGTTTCATGTCATTTGAAAACTTAATTCCTGTTTAAGTCCCTCATTCTTTCTGTTATACAGCCATATTCCTAAGTGATACATTTTCCCAAAGAGGGCTTTTCTGAATCATGTCTTGCATACCTGTATTTATTTTTAAGTCTGATATATAAACTACTATACAATTATGTTCACTACAAGACATAGTAACAACAGAAACTGTTGGAGAGAAAACCTAAGTAGCAATTCTAATACTTCCCCCTACACACCAATGGATCATCTCATACAGCCTGGGTATGTAATCCCTTTTAAAGCTGTGAAACTCTGGCTTCATTTATTCCATAATCACCTGGAATTATTTGATCTCAAGCAATAAAAAAGGAATTGGGATTTAAAGAAGGCTATGAATTCACTCACAGTTCTCACAGAGGAGCTGCACTAGGCCTCAGGAAGATGTGAATCAGGATAGCTCAAATCTTAGCTCCTATCACCATCTGTACTTGTATTTCTACTCCAGGTATGAAATCAAGAGAAACAATCCACTGGCCTGGCACTGGTCACGTCCTGTGGTCAGGGTGCAGTCCTGTGATTGACAGCTCTTCCAGAAGCACACGGAGTCAGAGAAGGCAGTCCCCCAGGAGATGCTCAGTAGACAAAAACATAAGGCTGGAGAAGGAGTCTCTTAAATTTTACACAAAGTCACCACTTTAGTGCTTTGGAATAAAGTCAGAATTATCACTCCACTTTAGTTTCTTGGAAAAAAGTTTATCTCAAGGAGCTAAAGCATAGATAACTTTAGAACTCCAATCTACACAATAAACAAATCTAAAGCTTAAGTTTCAGGACTTTCCACGTGTCAACAAACTAGTAATTGATGAAACAACTCAATTACAATGACTGATTAAAAGAATATGATCCACAGACTACCTGTTCATAGACCTCCAAAAGGATTTAACCACTTTCTGGTTTTAGGTTCACACTAAGCTTCCACCCCCTATTTTATTCTCTTTATCTCCTCTCCTGGCATTAATTAGTTCATAAGCAAAAGCTACAAAAAGTCAAGTTTCAAACTTTATTTCACTTATTTGAAAGATAAACAAAATGTGTATCTCAAATCTTATTAAACTCATTTATTTGAAACATGTTTACATAGAGGACAAACAGATACAGGATTTCAAGTAACTTATGGTAGAGTCCACTGTCCATTTAAGAATATGCTTCTTTCTTCCACAAAAACTCTGCATTAAGAGGCAAAAAAATATTTCTTTTATACTGCTTAAGAGATGGATTCAAACTTCTGATGTACATTTATTTCATCATCAACTCCGATGTTGAAGCTGGGAGACACAAATGTTCATAGCTCAGTTAAGTGATGCAGAGAAAAAGCTTCTATTTCTCTCAGATACAAATGAGAAGCCTCCATTCATGTCTCTTACAGTAGTATCATATCCTTGATTCTCATACCAAGTCACTTCTTCTTCTTTCCTTTCCCTTTCTTACTTCCCTCTCCTTGCTGAAGACTTTGGTCACCACCTCCTGTTTTTTGTGTCCTTGTTTTCAGTTTAGGTATCATTTCTGCAGCATACAACATTACTGACTTACCTAGGAACCAGAAGTAAGGCTTAGTATATAAACTGAGAAACAAGATGTAAAAGGTCATCATACTTGAAAATCATAAAGTTCATGAAATCATCACCACATCAAGAAAATAAGAATTTAAAAAAAAAAATTAAATAACTAGGAAGACAATGATTTGCAGAAGTGGGGACCTTTATGGGAGAAACAATGCTGAAATTAAATTTAAATGAACAAAACAAAAATTTATAACACTTTATTTGAAATAATAATTTTTTACCTTGGTCCTAGTAATTGACTTGAAGATCAAAGGAAATATCTAAACATAACAAGCTGGCAACAAATCAGGATGTTATTGTATCTTAAGTTAGGAAGCACAAGACTTCTGCGTCTTGTAAAAAAATTCAATGTCATTAAGCTGTAAAAGATTTTTTTAAGGAATAAAACGCTAGGGATAATGCAACAGTCTTCTCTGACCATCATACCCTGGCCCCATTCCTCACGGCCAGCTTGCATTAGGGTAACCACTATCTTAAGACTTGCTGTTTTCTTCCAATTCATTTCAAATACACACACACACACACACACACACGAAGGCAAAGCAAAAACAACACCTGGCCCCATTCCTCACGGCCAGCTTGCATTAGCACACACACACACACACACATGAAGGCAAAGCAAAAACAACACCCAGCTGTGGATGTGACTAGTGATGGAAGCAAGGTTTGATGCTATAAAGAGCAATATTGCATAGAAACCTGGAATGTTAGGTCCATGAATCAAGACAAATTGGAAGTAGTCAAACAGGAGACGGCAAGACTGGAATGGGTGAATTTCTCAATGACCATTATATCTACTACTATGGGTAAAAATCCCTTAGAAGAAATGTAGTAGCCATCATAGTCAACAAAAGAGTCTGAAATGCAGCACTTGGATGCAATCTCAAAAACGACAGAATAATCTCTGTTCGTTCCCAAGGCAAACCATTCAATATCACGGTAATCCAAGGCTATGCCCCGACCAGTAATGCTGAAGAAGCTGAAGTTGAACGGTTCTATGAAGACCTACAAGACCTTTTAGAACTAACACCCCAAAAAAGATGCCCTTTTCATTACAGGGGACTGGAATGCAAAAGTAGGAAGTCAAGAAACACCTTAATAGGCACATTTGGCCTTGAAGTACAGAATGAACCAGGGCAAAGGCGAAGAGTTTTGCCAAAAGAACGTACTGGTCATAGCAAACACCCTCTTCCAACAACACAAGAGAAGACTTTATACCTGGACATCACTGAAATTAGATGGTCAACACTGAAATTAGACTGATTATAATCTTTGCATCCAAAGATGGAGAAGCTCTATAGAGTCAGCAAAAACAAGACTGGGAGCTGACTGTGGCTCAGATCATGAACTCCTTATTGGCAAATTCAGACTAAAACTGAAGAAAGTGGGGAAAACCATTAAACCATTCAGGTGTGACCTGAATCAAATCCCTAATGGTTATACAGTGAAAGTGAGAAATAGATTTAAGGGACTAGATCTGATAGAGTGCATGACGAACTACAGACGGAGGTTTGTGACACTGTACAGGAGACAGGGATCAAGACCATCCCAATGGAAAAGAAATGCAAAAAAGCAGAATGGCTGTCTGAGGAGGCCTTACAAGTAGCTGTGAAAAGAAGAGAAGCAAAAAAAAGGAGAAAAGGAAGATACACCCTTTTGAACACGGAGTTCCAAAGAATAGCAAAGAGAGATATGAAAGCTTCCTCAGTGTTCAATGCAAAGAAACAGAAGAAAACAACAGAATGGGAAAGACTAGAGATCTCTTCAAGAAAATCAGAGATACCAAGGGAACATTTCATGCAAAGATGGGCTCAATAAAGGACAGAAATGGTATGGACCTAACAGAAGCAGAAGATATTAAGGAGAGGTGGCAAGAATACACAGAAAAACTGTACAAAAAGGATCTGCTGCTGCTGCTGCTGCTAAGTCAATTCAGTCTTGTCTGTGCGACCCCATAGACAGCAGCCCACCAGGCTCGCCCATCCCTGGGATTCTCCAGGCAAGAACACTGGAGTGGGTTGCCATTTCCTTCTCCAATGCATGAAAGTGAAAATTGGAAGTGAAGTCGCTTAGTTGTGTCCGACTGTTAGTGACACCATGGACTGCAGCCCACCAGGTTTCTTTGTCCATGGGATCTTCCAGGCAAGAGTACTAGATTGGGGTGCCATTGCCTTCTCCGAAAAAGATCTTCACAACACAGATAATCATGATGCTGATCACTCACCTAAGAGCCAGACGTCCTGGAATGTGAAGTCAAGTGGGCCTTAAAAAGTATCACTACAAACAAAGCTAGTGGAGGTGATGGAATTCCAGTTGAGCTATCTCAAATCCTAGAAGATGACGCTTTGAAAGTGCTGCACTCAATATGCCAGCAAATTTGGAAAACTCAGCAGTGGCCACAGGACTGGAAATGGTCAGTTTTCATTCCAATGCCAAAGAAAGGCAATGCCAAAGAATGTTCAAACTACCACACAACTGCACTCATCTCACATGCTAGCAAAGTAATGCTCAAAATTCTCCAAGCCAGGCTTTAGCAATATGTGAACTGTGACCTTCCAGATGTTCAAGCTGGTTTTAGAAATGGCAGAGGAACCAGAGATCAAATTGCCAACATCTGATGTGTCATTGTAAAAGTGAAGAGAGTTCCAGAAAAACATCTATTTCTCCTTTATTGACTATGCCGAAGCCTTTGACTGTGTGGATCACAATAAACTGTGGAAAATTCTGAAAGAGATGGGAATACCAGACCACCTGATCTGCTTCTTGAGAAATCTGCATGCAGGTCAGGAAGAAATAGTTAGAACTGGACATGGAACAACAGACTGGTTCCAAATAGGAAAAGGAGTATGTCAAGGCTGTATATTGTCACCCTGCTTATTTGACTTATATGCAGAGTACCTCATGAGAAACGCTGGGCTGGAGGAAGCACAAGCTGGAATCAAGATTGCTGGGAGAAATATCAATAATCTCATATACAGATGACACCACCCTTATGGCAGAAAGCAAAGAACTAAAGAGCCTCTTGATGAAAGTGGAAGAGGAGAGCGAAAAAGTTGGCTTAAAGCTCAACATTCAGAAAACAAAGATCATGGCATCCAGTCCTATCACATCATCACAGTAGAAACAGTGGCAGACTTTATTTTTTGTGAGCTCCAAAATCACTGCAGATGGTGATTACAGCCATGCAACTAAAAGACACTTACTCCTTGGGAGAAAAGTTATGATCAACCTAGACTGCACATTGAAAAGCAGAGACATTACTTTGCCAACAAGATCCATCTAGTCAAGGCTATGGTTTTTCCAGTAGTCATTTATGGATGTGAGAGTTGGACTATCAAGAAAGCTGAGTGCCAAAGAATTGATGCTTTTGAACTGTGGTGTTGGAGAAGACTCTTGAGAGTCCCATGGACTGCAAGGAGATCCAACCAGTCCATCCTAAAGGAAATCAGTCCTGAATGTTCACTGGAAGGACTGATGCTGAAGCTGAAGATCCAATACTTTGGCCGCCTGATGAGCTGACTCATTTGAAAAGACCCTAATGCTGGGAAAGATTGAAGGTGGGAAGAGAAGGGGACGACAGAGGATGAGATGGTTGGATGGCATCACAGACTCAATGGACATGAGTCTGAGTAAACTCCAGGAATTGGTGATGGACAGGGAGGCCTGGCGTGCTACAGTCCATGGGGTCGCAAAGAATCAGACACAACTGAGCAACTGAAATGATACACACGCATATATATAATTTCAATAAATAACACTGCATCCATATCTATCAATAAATAGTTAATATTCTGTATTTAAATTTATGCCTTAGTAGCACCACTCTGCATACTTATTGCTTTTTTTCACTCATTACTGTTTTTTAGATTTATCAGTTTTAGAAATTAGTAACAGATCTCAAATGTATCTAGATGTGAAATAGGAATAATATCTGACCATTTAATAATTTCTGATTCTTAACCTTGGAACAACAACAGACTTCCATAGGTTCATAAAATGTTCACGAACAAATTTTTTTTTGGAGAAATGATTTCTAGGTTTCATCAAATTCTCAAACGTCCTTAACAGAAAAGAAAGTAACAGCACTGTTTATCTCTCTCCATCAGCAGTAGTTGTTTTTCTAAATTAATTCAAAGAATGCAAATCACGTTTCTGCCTTGTCAAAAGGTCAATTTTAGAACATTTTTGGCAGTGTAGAGGAATAACATCCCACTCTTCATTCATTCATTAAAAAAAGCTTACGTGATGGGAACTGTACAAGACAGAGACTGCCGTCTTCCTGTTTGAGCTGGACCCGGACTCTGCCCCTGTACTGAAGATCACGATTCCATTCTCTAGAGTACATTTTATTTTTCTTAACAGAAAGAAGTAAAAACAAGATTTAAGAAAGCTGTCACATCAATGAAATGAGTATGGAATTTTGTAAATGAAGAACTATATCATACCTCAAGAAATACATTAAGTCCAACTGCTGCACATACATCTTGAATCTCTGTAGCTGTAGGATTTTCAACAGCCTGAAAAGTTAATTAAAGATGAAAACACTAAATAACTCAGCTTTAAGTGGATACTGTTACATTGTTGTATACATCATTTCAAATACTATGAACAAAACACATACCAAGACCCTTGGTTTCCTTTAAAAAAACAAACAACAAACTAGGTACAGTTGTTTCAACTGTAATTTTTAAATTCCTAGGACTCACATATTCAGACTTTTGTGTTCATTTACATTCCATGAGAACATAAACTTCACAAGGGTAAGGACTGCTTTGTTCACCAATATATTCACCTGGCATAATGCTTGGAACATAGTAGGTGTTCAATGAATATTAGTTAAACAACTATTACAGATACAACCACTTTAGAAAATTGTTTGGCAGAATCTATGGAAGTAAAATAAATGCATTCTTTATGGCCATGCAATTCTACTGCAAGGTATATACTCCCCCCCAAAATACAAAATAGACAATCTCAAGAAGCACTATTTATAACAGCCTCAAAGTAGAAACAACCCAACTATCTGTCAATAGTAAAATGACTGTGGTACATTGACACAATGCACTACTACAGAGCAGTAGTTTTCGGCAAGGTAATCTTGCACCCTGACCCTTATCAGTGCTTAGAGACAGTATTGATCATCACAACTGGAGTTGGGTAGGGCACTGGCTTCCAGTGGGTGGATGTCAAGGAAGCTGCTAAATGACCCAGACAGCACAGGACAGCAGTCACAACATGAACTATCTGGCTCAAAATGTCACCAGCGCTGCTGTTGGGAAACCCTACAACAGAGAGATGAGATTTAACAAACTATACTCAAAAATGCAGGTAAACCTCATAACTTAACATTCATTGAAATAAGACAGACATAAAAGCAAACAGTGTGGGAGGCCATTTAAATAAAATAAAAAACCAAGCAATAGTAATCTATGGTATTGGAAGTCAGGACAATGGTCATCCTTTGTTATGGCTATATGTGCAGGGGACACTGACTGGGGGGTGGCGGGGGACAAAGGTATCTTTTTGGGTGCTAGCAATGTTTTTTTTTTTTTTTAATTTGGGTACTTGGTTAAACATGTATACTCACTTCATAAAAATTAATCAAGAAAAACACGTAAGATTTATGTATGTTTCTGTATGTAAAATATCAATAAAGTTAAAAGTAATTCAATCATTCTCCCAATTATCTGACAGCTTGCTACCAGAGGCCTCTGTCAAAGTGGCTTGATGTTAGTCATTTTTCTGAATCAGTGCTTTGGCATCTTCTCCTTTACCCTGTAGCAGCAAAGTAGACTTTACATACTTAAGCAGCAAAATGGGAGATATTAAATAACACAAAAATAATGTATTGCTTCAGGCCAAGTTCCTTAAATCCATTAGATTACAAAATGTAAATCAGCCTTAAAAAAATAGGATATAACATTAATTTTGAAAATAAAAGGCTACAAAGACCCCTTCACTTGGCTCTAGGCTCTTTCTAAACTTAAGGCACTAGGCCAACTAAGAATTTGGGTTTTTCTACTAAAACAGAACAAGGGAGAAATCAGTTCTTTTAAGACTATAAACACCTACTTTAAAAAAGTGTTCATTTTAGAGTAACTTAATCCAAGTTAAAAGGGTGATGACGATGATAAGGGGCCTAAAACTGTAAAACTCGACATATTTGAATTTTCTGCAAGTCTTGTTTAAAATAAAAAACTCAACTACATTCTGGACATGATATTGTACAGTGCCATAATTTTGGTTTCCTTTATTAAGAAGATCGTCATAACACTGGTTTAAAAAAAGAAAAAAAACGTGCAAACCCTACAACACCCCACCCCCAAACTCTTTCAAACAAAGGCTCATGAAGAATCACTTAAAAAGCAGGCTAGTCGTTGGCTGCTCCTTCTCCTTGGGCCTCAAACAATGCAGCAGAGTAAAAGAAGTCTTTGTGGCCTAACAGGACAACCTGCCCAGGCCCTAGTTGCAAAGCATGCTTACCTTACTTATGGGGATTCGCCGCCCCTCTGCGATGGTCTTCTTGTTATTTAAATAAGCAGGATAAATACAAATGAACCTGCCACAGGAAAAGCCCAGCTGGTATCATTAGAGCAATATTTCCCCCAATTCATTCATTCTTTCACCATCAAGACTGCCGGTGCACCTATACTACTATTCAGTTCAGTTCAGTTCAGCCGCTCAGTCGTGTCCGACTGTGCCCCCATGGACCGCAGCACACCAGGCTTCCCTGTCTATCATCAACTCTCGGAGCTTACTACAACTCATGTGCATCAGGTCGGTGATGCTCCCCTCTGTTTAAACGCCGAACTTAAACTTATTACCTTAGATGAAAAAAACATCACTTGCTAGACAAAGCTTTTTTTTCAAAAAAAAAAGAAAGGAAAACAATGCCGGAACTGTTCATTTACACACAACAGCCTGTCAAAAGCTTCTGAGGGCGGGCCCTGCTCTCTTGCCCGCCAACGATCGAAAGCAAAGAGCTGTCACTGAGTGACTACTTACGTCACCCACGGAGCTCCCAATATCCTCCGTCTCAAGCACAGGGAAACACCGAGCTACGTAAAGTTGGAATCTAGGGCCCTGCGACCAGCCCAGTGCAGCCGGGCCTCCGGGAGGTACCGACGCCCGCGGCCAGGGCCAGGGCCTAGCTCCCTCTGAGGAGCCTTCGTAGGGTTGGGCAAGGAGGCGCAGAACCGGCGGGCTTGCCCCAGGGCGCTTCCTCCTTCCGGACTCACCTGTCCTGGTCGGCCGGGGACCGCGCCGCGGCGCAAGCCATCTTCACCGGGTCCAGACGGCGCCCAAGCGCAGGGGCTGCAGATGAAAAAGTTGGAGCTCCGCTCCGAGAAGCCCTGGGCCGCCCCGCTTCCGGCGGAAGTCCCGCCCACCGGAACGCCTCCCCGCCTGGGCTCCCCGGTTCCTGACGTGGCGCTGAACTCCCTTCCTCTCGCGAGAGGGTACACGAACGTGACTAAGTCCTTCCTTTCTGTAGCTTGCAGAAACCAGCCTTTGGAGCGCTGGTGCCGTCGCTAGAATTGGTTTACGCTTTCTCGCCCCCCGCCCCGCCTTCTTTAGCTACTTTCAGTCTGAGTGTGGGTGGTGCTTGCTTCTTGCATCCTCAGAGTACGGCTCAGCACCGCGGGTTATCTGTGAGTTCTGAGCAAGTTGTTGGAGTAGGCAAGGAGATGCCCTGTTTAATCTTTAACCGCTCCTGCGCCCGGCAGCTTGCTTTCAACTTGGCAAAAATGGATTTTTATAGTGGTGGAACTAGCAAAATTACTGGCACTGTGTTTTAGTGTTCCGTGTAAATGTTAGGAATTCGACTCTACACTTTTCAAAATCTCTGCCCTAGAAATAAACTCAGTGGTAAAGAATTTCCTTGCCAGTGCACGAGATGCAAGAGACATGGGTTGGGTCCGTGGGTTAGGATGATTGATCCCCTGGAGTAGAAAATAGCAACCCACTTCAATATTCTTCAGCTCTTTATCTTGGTGTGGGAGGGTAGACTGTAAGTAAAATTTCTTTTAGTGGAACTGTTTAAGGCCTTTAAACACAAGCAGTACTGCTTTGGTACTCTGAGGGAAAGTGTTCTACTAAATCCCAAAGTGGAGGACACATGTTCTTCCCGCTTCTGTAGGGACAGAGCGAAGCTTTTGGACACCAAGAACTGACAGGATGGCACCACCAAGCTTCTGGCTGTTGTCTCATGGAGAGCAGTGTTTTGGTAGATCTGGTTGGTTTGTAAGAGGTAAGGTGAGAACATTCAATGACTGAAGACTCACGATTGAAAAGATTCCGTATTAAAAGACAGGGCAGTGGGGAAAAAGACACACAGCTGGGCTTATGCTAGTAAAATTGATTTATTTCAAGATTAAAAACGAAACCCTAAGAACACCGGGTAGTAAATAAGTTTTCTCTAAGGGAAAAGAACTCAGCCTGATATCTCAACTTTTTAGCCACAGTAAACGTTATAAGAGTTTTGAAGAAAATGAATTGTGA
The DNA here is from genome assembly GCA_007570785.1 of Antilocapra americana. Lineage (NCBI taxonomy): Eukaryota > Metazoa > Chordata > Mammalia > Artiodactyla > Antilocapridae > Antilocapra > Antilocapra americana. Next base: position 20,340,771 of record ML661891.1, on the reverse strand, counting down.
CTAAAGTTGTGACTCAAATTATCCTTTGTGTGAGGGCAAAAGAAAACCAATTTTAAACAAGCAAGGATTGAGAAAGTATATTCCCAACCTAGCTTTTCTGGAAATCAGACAAAGACTATTTAACATCATACTCCAGCCAAACCAAATTATAATAACGTAAAGAAGAAAGTGTTTCCGCTATGCAATATAGAGGAAACAGTGAACACTTACATCTAAGTAAATTCAAATAATTTATATAAAGTGATGGTGAAGGTAATTGTAATTGTTAAAAAGATTCTGAAAATTAAAAACAAGTGAATACATTATTACTGAACACAGATTTTATAAAGAACTTAGATTTCAACTGAAACAGTGTATGTCTCTACTTCTAAAATCATTACCTGTTGCATCACGAGCATTTTCATAGGACCTTGACTTCTTGCCATTCTTTCTGTTCTGTGTCTCCTTTTGTGCTCACATCTCTGCTCTTCAACCCCCCATTCCTGGGCACCCCCCCAAACCCTGAGTTCTTGCCTCTCTTACGCACCCCTACGAGATTTTCTCTAACCCTCCTCCCACTAAACTCCAGGCTTGGCTTTACAGATCCCAAACCCATCAAGGTCCTCAGCTAAAGAAAAGGACTTTTCAAGAATTTCATCTTAACAAGAGTCACCCTTTCTGGAAGGAAGTTGTGGTTCCAAGTAATAACTCCCCTCTGGTGGTGTGTAGAAGTCATCTGTCAAACACTGACCCTGTCACTGGCTCCACAGTTCTTGTCAATCTCTTTGTGTTTGTAATTTTGTTTCATACACTTGATGCTTTATCATTTGATGTTCAAAGAAAGCCATAACCGTTATTCATCTTTGCATTGTTTGATGCCTTTCATTCAGAATTACACTTTGACATAAATTTACCTATACTGCTTTCTTTGCATTTGCCTGTGTGTAGTTGTGCTTTTAGTTTTGCCCAGTCTGGATCATTTTAGGTGTATCTTTTACTAATGGCATATAGGTAAATAATTTTTTTTTTTACTTGACTCCAACTTTATTTTACCATATGTGCTTAATCCACTTGTTATTTGTTATTACTGTCATTTTGTGCTTTTTTTGTGGCTAATTCTCTCCCCTTTTCCCTTTTCTTTGATATCCTGTTCAAGTGTTCTTGTATTCATAGTTATTTTGACTAATGATTTGGATGGAAAGCTTTCAACACTGGTGTTAGCACTAAATATAAAAATTGAACGTGTATTTTTCCAAGTTAAAAGTAAAATCGTATCTTTTGACACTGCCTACTTAAAAGAGTAGAAATTTAGCATGCTTTTTATGTCTTCTCTCCCTCATTTCCCAGTTTGGGGTGGAATAATGTGGAATTTAAAATTATTAAGCATTTCATCTTTTCAGTTCTGAGTTACATGCACATCCACATTGAGATTCATTATTAGATTAACCACAATTACTTACACGTTTATTCAGTTCAAAGGTTTTATTGCTCAAACTATTTCCTTAATACTTTCCCATTTAATTGCTCAGGCAGCAGGAGTACTATGGCAGGAGGTATGTCATGGATTCTGCTTTCCCAGTGGTGCCCCTTGTAGGTTTGGAGAATTCATGTCCTAGGCATCCAGCTTCCTCAGTGGAGAAACCAAACCGCTGAGCTTTCCCAGGCTCTGAGGCACGTGACCCAGCTTCTGCCAACAGTGTCCATTCAAGCAAGACTTGAGTCTAGAACTGAGCAGTGTGACGCGGCAAGAGCTGAATATATCCTTAACTTATGGGGAGGAGGGTGTCAGAGGGCTCCAGAGTTGAGAGGTAACTACTGGGTCTTTTTGAAGCAGTCTCACAGTGTGGTTTGGATATTGTTTCTGTGGTGGTTTCCAAGCCTGATTTTCTGGCCCTCATACAGCTCCTGTGAGCTGCCTGATTCCTTAAATTAGTGTCTCCTCTTTTAGACAAAGTCTTATTGTTAACAACTGTAACAAGAATCCCGAATGATACGTGTTTCAGATAAGTTAAGTGCTAGTTTGGCAGGTTTCAGAATTCTTAGGTAATATTCCCATTTGCTTCCAAATGGTATATATATTGTCCCATTGCGTTTTTTTTTTTTGGCATTCAGTATTTCAGAGAAGAAGTCTGATGCCAATCTGTTTTCTTTTGTGGGCAGCCTATTCCTCTTTCCCCACAGATGATTTTAGAAAGCTTTCTTTATATTTAAAAAAAAAAAACAAACCTCACTAAACTGTGTCTAAATAGTTTTGTTTCAAGTTACTTCAGGAACAAAGTGGGTTTCAAAGTTCACAATGTTCCAAACATAAGGAAAAGCAGAACTAGCCCCCAGAAACAGCAAGAACTATAGTAACGCCAGGAGCTAGCCATTCTTGTATGTCTCTCACTTGCTTTCTCTGCCTCCCTCTCTTATGTTCCTTCTTTCTCTAGCGACCGACTTTCCCTTATTTTAGCTTCATGATGCCAATCAGAGTACCTTCAGTCTTAATTCTACAAGATCTTTCAGTTCTAGCACTGTCTCCAACCAGAAATTTTGTGACTCTTTTATTTACAATTGGCCTAATCTTTTTTTTTTTAAGACAAGCCATACAAGTCTTTGGTAACTAGTCAGTTAACAACGAGTCTCCTCTAGGTCAGGTATCCCCCTCTGGTGGAAACAGCCATGGTCGGGGGAAACACTGAGTACAAGGTTCAGTGATCAACAGTGAGACTGTATGTCAGGCTTCCAAAAGGTTGTGTAGGTGGGACAGGTAATGTCTGCAACAATAGCTATTAACAATAGCTAATTTTTGCAACATTCACTAATGTTGCTTTATATTCAGTGGTCACCTTCACTAGCACAATGTTGAATATTTTTAATTAAAAAAAGGAACAATCTCATAATGTCAAGAAAATAAGCAAATAGTCACAATTGTAGAGAGTTATCCTGAATATCAGAAGTGTATTTAGCACCGAGAACAATATTATACACACACAAAACATACAGGTTGAAAGAAAGATCAATAGTCTTAACAAAAACCAGAATATAGTTTTATAGACTACAGAAGAAAGGAGAAGGGCAGAAAAACGACCTGGAGTTTGTAGGAGTCAAAGTCCATAGGTTTCAACACTATGAAGTAGTATTTGAAAGTCAGCATTAATATGAAGGAATTAGAAACTAAAACATAATTTATATACTCTATTTCAACCCTTGTGACTCCTGAAAAATTAGTTTTGTTTGGTTAAGTGTGAATGATCTGACCACTCAAGTATTCTTTTCAGCTCTTGGCAATTTTCTTTTTGCATTTCTGGCACTCAGTTCTTTTTCTATTTTAGATGCAAGAAAACTCAGTGAAAACATGAATTCAGATATAGTGCAACTGGCTTCCATCTTCAGCAAGACTCATCCCTTCAGTTCATTAACCTTGTGGGAACAATCCATAGTTTATGGGGAAGTTTTTTGACTGTTCTTACAATGCAGTTGGATTCTCTGGGGCTTATCTTTTTACTTCATTATTTCCCTCTCATTAACATTCCTGTCAGTACAAAGTAACTTTTAAAGGTTATTCTCAAATACCGAATTTGCCATAGTTAATTGGTTGCTGTTTGTATACTAACTGGGCATATACTAACTGGGCACATTTTTCTTTCATCTGAAGTCCATTTGCCCTCTTCAAGGTTCTCCTTTGCCCTGTTCTTGGTGTGTCTCTTTTGATATTATTGCAAATCCAAATTAGATTGTTTGCTGAAATTTTGCCTTTTTGATAACTGTTCCAAAGGGAACGAGTCAATCCCTCAGATACAGAATTACCTGTTCATTCATGTCTGGTAAACTTGTCGACTTGGGAGTTGAGATGGTCTGTATCAGATTGTAACTCAATATCCAAATCTTTTCATGCCTAAAGGACAGGGCAGTTTGGCATACTTTCTCAGAGGTTCAGAAGAATAGCAGGAACTGCAGGCAGTCCCTCGAGGAGCTTTACTGCAGTCACACACGGCAGTAATTCTGAGTGTGGCCCCCAACCAGCAGCAGCAGCAGCATCACCTGCAAATCCTCAGGCCCGACTCAGAATCAGGAGGTATGGGGATGTGTTTTACCAAACATTGTTGGTGATTTGCATGTACTTAAGTTCGAAAACCACCGTCTCCGGTCTGTCTGCTAAAGTCCAAAGGTAACAGGGCACCGCCCTACTTCTCTAACAGGTGTTGCAACTCAACTTACCCCAAACACTTGCTCGGGATGCCATCTGTAACATACAAGTGTAAACTGGGGACTATTTGGGTTGTTATCAGTTATGGGAGCACTCCCTGAACTTCTAAAATTAGAACTGAGATTTTCTCCTTTACTAATTCAGAGCCATTGTCTCTAACTAGAGGATCTTATACAGAACTTTTTTCTCAATGGACAATGTATACTGTACCTTCTCCCAGTAGGCGCTGCTTACTAGAATTCCTGAGTTTTCTGGGATATGGAGGGCATTCTTTTTTCATTTTCAGCACTGAGGTTTTTTTTTTTTCCCTTTTTCCTTCCTTGAGAAAGGCAATTTTATTCTAATTGACTTATATCCCATTTTTTTTTCTGTAAAAGTATTTGAAGTGGTTTATAAGAATTGGCATGTAGTAGTAACTAGAAAAAAAAAAAAAAGGAAATCAGGACTAAACAGGAAAGAAATATGACCTCTATTCATATATCCCTGCTGGATAAGGCATCCTTTGAGAAAAACAGAATAGTCTTATGACTTACAAATGATTCTACTCATATAAAACTTGATGATAGTTTAAACGTAGGTATATTCCAAAGGTGAGCAGTATAAAGAGTATGGGCTTTGGAGTCTCATGCCTTTCTTCAAATCATAGCACTTAATTACTGGCATTTTAGTAACTGACTTTAAAAAAAAAAAGTCCTTACCTGTAAATAGTAAACACAGGTAAGTGGTAGATAGCTAACTCTAGGACATGTGCTTACTCCTTGCCACTTTCCCTCAGTGTCCTGCCACATCTAAGTTATCTTTTCCCTTCCCCAAATGCAGAGGGCATGAATTTATCATTAAAAAATATAATTTCATTTATTCAACAAATATGTGAACATTTATCATCATCCTTACTCTCTGATCATTTAGAACAAATTCTGGAAAGATATATTAACTTTTTAAATAAATCTTATCAGTCTATCTTCCTTCATGAAGGAGGATCCTCTCCCTTGCTGTGTGAGGAAGGGGCACTTGAACACATACCCCACAACCCTACTCATCAAAAACAAAGTTCTCGTTAACAGGCAGTGGTTTCTTAAGAGTCTCTTGAATGTCTTAGCATTTTCTGAACTCGGCAAGGTGCTGATTACATTTGGCTGCTGGAATTTTGCTGTAACACAAAAGGTGATGAAAGGTGTTTGTTCCAGACTCAGGAGCAACAGAAGGGACAAGACACTGACATTCCAAGATGGGCTTGGAAGAGACTACTCCTACCTCAGAATAATTAATTTCTCAAGGACAGAATTCTATTAAGAAAAAAAAAATTCTTTGTGGGCCTATTGTGTTCAATGCCCATATGCAACGCAGTTCACACTGCTATTACATGAATTTAAAAATCAACTCTAGTGGAGTAAGAAAAAAAAGTAAATAGAAAAATATTAAACAGGAAGTGCTAATCACACATTAAAAAAACTTTCAGGAAAAGTTAAGTGCCAATGCATGGAATGGTTAAATGTCAACAATTAACTTCAATTGTTTTTATTACAGTAAGAGGAATTTTACTCTTAATGCATAGAATTTGAAGAAAAAAATTTATATAAGCTTTGAAAAGAGGCCCTTTTTGACATTATTAATACAAATGTGAAATAAGACCCTTCAAACAAATACCAATTTCAGTAACAGTTTACATAGAGCAATAATTTATTCTGAAATGTTCATTTAGTTTCTGTTGAGACACGATTCATGTCTCAATAATAAAAGAGCAGCCATCTCACCTCAAATACCAGAATATACAACAAGTTACAGCATAGCAAAAATTCTACCTACTTTCAGATGTTCAGGTAAAATAGTTTCATTCAATGCTTTACAGTTACACAGATTTTTTTTGTTTTGCGCACAAAATAGTGTAAGTTGTTACACTATAACTATCTATATGCACATCATGTGACCACAGAACTGTTAATCATGACTTCTGAAATTGAACCATCAGTTTCATTCATGCAGTAAAGCAAAGCAGGCTGGGTAAACTTGTTCATTTGGAACCATATTACTGTGAATTTCACAGCCACATGATTAATTATGCTAGATGGACTCTCAAGGACTAAAACAGAATGGTTTTTTGCATAAATACCAATTTCTCCCTGATGTAAGTTTAGTCAGTTTATTATCTAGAAATGATTGATAACAGCAATATATCATCTCTTCTATCTGTAGTGTTATTTTAAGACAAGCAATAATTAAAGGATGCTGGGATGGGACGCTACTTAAATACATGAAAAACATACTGTACAAATATACTTGGCTTTACCATTTTCTTCCTAACTATCAAGAGTGCCTCCCAAAATATGACCAGTGAAGACGAAGTATACTATCAAATATGGCTTCCAGAACAAAACCCTCTAACAAGAACCAAACCTATTTACACAATCTCTGTCTTCTGCAGCTTCCGGGAAACAGCACTCGCGCGCAGCACCCGTCCCCACGGGCCCGCCTTCGCCCGGCGCCGCGGCCCCTCACACGGACGTCACCAGGTAAGAGCCGGAGTGGCGCTTGGGGCTCTGCGCCCCCGCGGGCTCCGCGCTGTCGGGCTTCGCGTCGCGCTTCTTCGGGCCGTTGCTCACGGGCGTCGGGATCTGGGACGGCCGGGCCGCCGCGCCGTCCGCGCTGCTCTTCCTGGGGCTCGGGTTGTAGTTGAAAGGGCTCACCCTGGCGGCGACGGCCCCGCTCGGCGAGCTGTGCTTGCTCGAGCCGCCCGAGCCGAACGGCGCGCGCTCGGCCGCGGCGCCCTCGGCAGGGTCGGGCGCGGGGCCGGGGCTCGGGCCCTGCCCCGGCCTGGCGTCCGGGCCTCGCTGCTCCGGGGGCTCCGCCTGCATGAAGGAGTTCAGGCGGTGCTCCGCGCCCAGCGCGCGCGCGGGGCCGCCGCCGCCGCTCGCGTGCGGCCTTCCCGGGCCGTCTTTCGGGTCTCGCGGGGCCGGGTTCCCCTTTTCCGAGCCGGCGTCAATCACCGGGGGGGCGTTCCCCGGCGGAGACCGTCCGGACCTGGGGTTGTTGACCGGGCAGTCCTCGATGCGCACCCAGACGTCCTCCGTCTTAGAGACGGCGGGCGCCATCTGGTAAATCGGCGCCTTCGCCTCGGCGCCGCTCGCAGCGCCCGGAGGCGGGGTCGGCGCGGCGCTGGCCGGGGGCGAAAGCTCACTCTCCTTGATCTTCCTCCAGGTCCCTTTCGCCGGCGCCTGGCTCTCCCTGGCCTGCCTGCCTCCGCACACCGAGCTCCCGTGCCTCTCGTCCTCGCTCCGGGCCTTCTCGCTGGACTCGGAGGAGGCCGACAGGACCGAGGACGAGCTGCCCGTCCTCCGCCAGGTGCTCACCCGGGGCAGCGACGACGAGTGCTTGCTGTGCTCGCGCCGCCAGGTGCCCGACCTGCCGACGGGCAGCCGGGACGGGCTCTCCGAGTGGGAGCGCGCGGCCTCGTGGCGCCTCGCCGGGCCGTCGTCGCCGACGCTCGGGGGGAGCTTCCGCCACCCGCCCGGCTGGACGGACGAGTGTGCGGACAGGGACGCGTCGGGAAGCGAAGGGCTCAGAACCGGGGTGTGCGCCTGGGACCGCGTGGGGGAGTCGGGCCTGGAGGACGGCGAAAGGGACTCGAATGAGGCAGACTCCTCCAGTTTCCTCCTTAGGGTCGGGCTTGGCGCTTCTTTGATGAAAGTCGACTGGCGTACCAACACAGGTCTCTCTGACCTGTCGGATTCGCTTCCGCTTGACTTTGTTGAAGACATTCTCGAAAGTTCCACCTTTTTATTGGCTCCATTACTACTACTCATTTGATTTAGCCCTTTGGAGGCAGATTCACTTCTTGGGATACCACTGCCATTCTTGGATAGGCCCGTTTGTTTGGTGAGGTTCTGCTGGCTCATCTGTCTGCCAGGAGATGTGTAAGACATTTTCCCAGAACCTGAGGACTTAGTTGAAGCAGTACTAGGGGATGACGTCCTTGGTAGTTGGGATAATTTGTTAGGGGGACTTATTCCATTTCTACCAGGAGAGATTGAGTTTCGCCCTGGAGACTGCATTGGTCTACTTAATGGTTGCTGGGCAGGTCTTGAAGGAGTGGAATCTCTGGATCCTGATCTAGAAGGTCCTTTGTTTGATCCCACCGTCTGGGAGGCCTGCCTTGTAACAGGGCTTAATTCTGATTTCACGGATGGCTTGGTTCCTCTGGGAGAGGTGGTAGCCGCCTGACCTTCACTAGGGCTTTTGGAGGCTGGAGTCTTGAGGGGTGGGCCTTTTTTAGAAACTGGGCTTGTACTTGAAGAGCTATTCCGAACTCCTGGAATATGAATCATTGTCCTGCCTCGAGAGATTGAAGGCATGTTTGTTTGAAGAGGTTGTTTCATTTGGCTCGAAATTTCCGAATTAGATCGAACTTTTCCAGTAATCAAACTTTTATAAACCTTTTTGCCTCCTTTTATTCCTTTATTTTCAGATTCTATTTTTTTAGTTTCCAATGTACTTTTCTCCCCAGGTTTTAGAATTCGTGGGCCTTTATTACTCGTAAAGGGTTTTTCTTCTTGATCAGGTGTAAGATGAAATGGTGATCCCAGAGAGATGCCCGATTTCAGTGAAAGGATGGAATCTGAATCAGACGAAGCTTGTCGAGATAAACATGCAGCAGCAGCAGCTTGGTGTAAACTACTTACTATGGAATTTGCACCTTCCTGAATAGCTTTCCAGTCAAAATTTTCTGAATCTGGGGATAAACCATGTTCTGAATCTGGTCTCTGTATATCTTTCAAATCGAGTGTCAAATCTTCTAACACGCCACCCATATTTCTGGGACTATGCTTTTCATTATCAGCCTTGAGCCTTGAAGGCTTTTTCTTTTTTGGCATTGCAGAACTTATACATTCCTGCAACAGGTCATCTTCAGAATCAATACTAAGAGAACTGAGAGAACTGTTTCTTGAGAAACAAACAGGGGTATCTTCAACATGAAATGATTTAGGAGCATAACCTGATGCCTGGGGTTTACTTGGTTCTCCCTGTGAGTCAGGGGGCTGTGTCTCTTTGACAGGTTCATTTTCCTTGTTGTTGTTTTCCTGATCAATGTCACTAAGAGAGCTTAGAGAGGAATTTCGAGAAAAGCAAACTGGAGTATTTTCAATAGCGAAATTCTGTAATTTCTCATCTGTTGCTGCCCCCCTGTCTGGGATATCTTTAGAGGACTGGGGAAAAGTGGACTGCTTCTGCAGCACGGGTTTAGACTGACCTCTGTTTATTGGCTGCTTTGTAACAGCTGCTGTCTTATTGGCTGATTGTTGGTTTGAGGTTAGTTCTGTGTGGTTGGTCACTTTAGCTTCTGATTCTTTATTTTCCTTCCCCTTTCTTAATTCAGCCTTTTCCCTGGAAAGGTCAACATCATCATCATCAAAATCTAGAGAACTCAAAGAGTCATTCCGTGAAAAACAGTATGGAGTGCCTTCAATGGGTGTGTAGTGATGAGGCGAATCAAAAGTAAAACTCCCTCTGACTCTGTCTTCATTGTTTGGCAGTTTGTCATTGAAGTCCTTGGAATTATTTTTCAAGTGCTGTTTCTTTGAGTCTTTTTCTGAGAAATTTCTTTCGCCATTTAAATTATTTTTTGAGTCTGTATTTTTTCTTACACGTGTCCTGTATTCAGTATTTTGTGGTATAGGTTTTACTGGTGAAGTAGGTTTCTTTGTCTTACCATCTAATTGATTTTTGTTAGTTCCAGATGAAGACATAGATGCTTGCTGGACCTGGTCCATAATCTTTTTCACACGGAAAGGCTTGTGACTTTTTCCTTTGGGCATAGCAGAATTAATGCATTCTGCAAGAATATCACCTTCTTCTGCTCTATTGTCATCCAGTTCAGGTACAGTGACAGATGAGGCTTTCCCTCTTTGAGCCTCATCTGTACTTCGGCCTTCAGTAGGAATGGTGTCTCGTTTTTCAAATTCATTTGACTGTGCCCCTGCTCTAACCCCTTCTCCAGCAGCTAACTCATTTGGAGGGGATTCTATCGTTAAATCACTCAGAGATGTAGCTGTGGAAAAGTTTATAGGTGTCCCTTCTACACAATACACCCGTGGCATATCGTCTCCTGGTGTAAAACTAACATGCTTTTGTGCCTGTAACCTGTTTTGTGATGGCAGAAGTTTGTATACAGGCAGCTGACTTGGTTTCCTTGCCACAGGTGGAGGTAATTTTGAAGTAGTCTGGGCTGGTTTTTTGGCTTTGCGTGAAGATTTTGTTGGCATGGCAGAAATTATACACTCTTCTAGTATTTCAATATCATCATCATCTGACTCATCTAAAAGATCTTTTTCAGAATCAGTGGGTTTTTCTGCCTCTTTCTTCTGGTTTTCATTTGATTCTTCAGGCTGCTCATTTTCTGTTTCATTCCCGTTGTCATTTTCCTGAACTGGAGGCATTATTCTCAGTTCCACGTCTTTCTGAATAAATGGCTCATCAAGGCTCAGAGCACTCAGGCTAGATGAACAAGAAAATCCATCAGGAGTACTCTCTGTGGCAAAATGTAACAAAGTATCAGCATCTGGAAGAACCTGGACCCTCTGTACCGCAGCATTCACGGCAGCTTGCTTAGGTCCACTCTCTCGCTTCTCAGGACCCGGTGCTTTGTTTTTAGGTGCTTCTTGCTTTGTTTGAACTGTCTGAGGAGGAGGTGGAGGAGGAGGGGTTTTACTTCTGCTTGGTGGCATGGTCTGTCCAGGGCTATCTGGGAGGTCACTGGGGCTTATAATGCCACTCACCATTCCACTGCAGGGCTCACTCTGAACGGAGCTGGCAATCGAGCGACTCTCAAAACTATCGAGTGAACTGACCGAAGTGCATCTGCTAAACATGAGCGGGGTCTCCTGGACGTAGTGCTCGGGTGGACTTTTAGGCGTCTGAGCACCACTCTTGGATGGAGACTTGGCCCCAGAAGAAAATTCAACAGCTTTGTGCCTGGCTGACTCTGAAGGCAGACCAGAAGCCTGGAGTCTGCTGGACTTCGTTCTAATGTGCTGGGACACCGTTGGAACTTTACTCACAGAATCTTCATTTGACCTAGGTCCGCTGCTTTCCTTTATTTCAGCTATTTGCAGAGTGTCAGCGGAATCTGCTTGCTGTGTTGTCCCATCACACACTACTTCATCTTCGGCAGATGACAAAGATGACAGTGAACTGCATCTTGAAAAACATATTGGGGTATCTTCTACACAGTATGTCTGTATTGTTTCTTGGTTGATAGAGGGAACTTTGCAAGAGGAAGAAGTGGCTTTCGGGGTCTGACCACTTCTGCTTTGTGCTGAGCTGGGATGCAGCTGATTTTGCCTCTTGGCATTAGATGAAGGTGTGGACGTATTCTCGCTGCTTGAAGAGATGTGTTCAATTTTTGTGCTCTGTCCAGATGAATTCTTTGAGAATGAAAATGCTGGTTTCTGTGAAGAAGGAATGTCTGTGTTGTATTTTAGACTATAATCAATAGGCTGATCCACATGATGTTTTTCTTCACTGTATTTTATGCTATAATTGGTTGGTCTCTCTTCTTCCTCATGCTGCCCTTCCTCAGAGTAACGTTCACTATAGTTGGTTGGTTTATCATCTTCATAGTCATCTTCTTGACACAAAGACTGGTTCACATTTTGACTAATTCCATGATTAGAGCCTACTCGATTTGTTTCAGATCCATTGGCTGCTCTTGACCTGTATGGGGAAACACATTCTTGCTGCCCAAAGTGTGGTTGGAACTTGAGATGTTTATCATCAGTGCTCTCAGGATATACAGGATAAGCTGTGCTTTGACTCCTTGATTGTCTCTGCTCATTCGGTTTTATTTCATCTTCTAGTATATGTTTGGGTCTTGCCCATCTTTCATTTTGTGAAGGGCTCTGCCTCCCAGAGTTCAACTGTTCATCAGAATATTTAAGACTATAATTTATTGGTGTATCTAGTTCTCCATCATTATCATCCATATGATTTGCACTATGTATTTTATGGGCTAGGTCAGCTGGATATTGACCATAACTGCAAAATTTACTTTCATCATCTTCAGAATAGGATTCAATTGAAGGCTTCATCTGACCTCTTTTACCATAACCATCACTACTGCTGACACTGTTTAAACTATCATTTGAAGATCTCTTATATTCTACTTTGGCATATGGGATTGGACATGTTCTGTTTGAGTTTTCTGACTTGGTAAAGTTGTAAGTGTTTGCGTGTGGGTGGGTGGCAGAGCTTCTTCTGAGTGCATTCCTCTCATCTGTCCCACAGTGTAGTTCTGTGGTAGACCCAGAACTTCTGTCTTCCTGGGAGGTATGAATGGCTGATACTTCCTCCATGACTTTGGCAATCTGGGCTGCAGTGGTAGAAATCTGCAAACCTCGCTTTGAAGAGGTTCCTGGATTTTCTGTTGCTGGGTGATAGTTGCCTAGGCTAATACCTCTCTCCAAACTTCTATCTTTCTCAGAACGAGAGCTATCTAAACTTCCCCTTGATGAAGAAGAGCTGGGCAATACTGTAGTATTTAAATATGGTGACAGGACAGTCATGTTTCCAGTATTAAAATTGTCTGACCTGTTATCATCATGTCGATTGGTGTCAAAAACATAGTCACCATAGAGATTTTGCTTGTGTCTCTGCTTACTACGATGAGATGCCTTGGGACTTAAATTGTCAATATTGTCAAAAGTTTCTGATAAATGCTGAGCATCTAATTCTGCTTCCAGGGCCTTCTGTTTCCTGACATGAAGAGAAGGCAAACTTGAACCAGGAGACATGATATTGGCGTCTTTATACTTTGCAGGTCTATTTGCCATGAGATTCCTTAAAGCTGCGGCACTTCCCATGGCAATCATCTTGTGCTTTGAATGAATGAGGTTCTTGAGCATGCTGACTGCTCCCATGTCCCACAATGCTTCCTGGTCTTTAGGGTTTCTCGCTGAGAGATTCCACAAGGTTCCGCATGCATTACTGACTATTGTCAAACTGTGAGATTTCAAGTGTTGTAATAAGGTCTGTAAGCAATTATTCTCTCTTAGGATTTGCCTGAAATAAAAATAAGATATTACAAAAGTAAGGTAAAAATCTGTTTGCAGTGACAAATAAAAAGAAAGAGAATAAATTTAAATCTAAAGGTAACTGCTAAAAACTTGTAACAATAGGTATAATAAAATTACACCAAATTATATTATAAAATTCAAGCACTGCCCATCTCATTTTGTTCTACCTTAGTTTATTTAATGTTTATTGTTTTATATTACTCATCTGTCAGACTAAAAGGTAAAAATGCTCAGTTTCATCAATTCTGCATTTCTTGTTCTGACCTAACAGCTTTAAATTTTTTCTTGAGCAAATATATATTTATTTTACATAGTGACAGAGTTTCTCAGTTTACTGAGTATAAATATATTATGAAAGCTTAGCTGAACAGGGACTCTGTGGTAATTTAACATCTGGGTGGGTTCCACAATGTTGACAACAGAGACATTTCAGAAGAGACGGAGAGAAGAATCAATTGACAGATCTTTACAAAGTCAGGGAGCACACTGTAAGCTCAGGTCAGCAAAATGACTTTTAGATAATCTCTCTCTGGTTTGATTTGTAATACTGATATTCCCCCTTATACATGGTCTTGGGCAAATTGTGTGTGTAGTTTTTCTAAAAATAAAGTGAACGTTTTCAAAACATTTAAAAGTAACTATACAAACAAGAGTTGAGTCAGCATAATGAATGTTAGGATCTGAAGAGCTATGGCTTCTTTAATGCATGGTAAAATGAAGTTTAATGAGAGCATAGTCAGCTCTAGTGGGTTTTAAAACTGATAGGCAAAAAGGTACAATAAGCTTTAGCACGGCAGCTCTCTCTCAGCAGTCCAGGAGACACCTGAGTGCTTACTGAGTTTAAGAGCTCTTCCATGAGAAGAGGAAAGGGCTGTAAGGCTTGTAGTTTGTGCATCAAAAACTTACAGAAAAGATGTTTACTTTCTTTACAAAGCCCTTTTACTACAAGTACCCCATAGCCTTTTTTTGAAAATGAGAGAGGAACAATACAGGATAAAATAAATACACTGTGAAAGATACTATATTTTTGTTGAGATAATGCAAAGCTCAAGTTCTGAAAATGTGTGCCTTGCATCTGAGGTGCTGTTAGGTTTCACAGTTCTAATGAAGTGGATGAATGGTTGTTGGCTGGAAAACATTTTGATTACTGATGATATAGCTCCACTAGAAAAATGTGAATTATTGTACTTTCTGGATCATAACCACAAGTTTTTATAACTTCATAATCCCTTAATCCATATTACATATAGGAAAGGATTTTGTTCTCTGTAATATTTATGGCTTTCATTTTTTTTTATTCTACATATGGGTTATATCTCTCAAGTGTCACTGGTTTATTTTTAGGCATCTTTATTATACTATGAACTTTTATTAGCGTAAGTGTTAATGAATAAATCAGGTATTATAGTTAGAGTTTCATTGTCATAAATGTAATTTGGCTCAGAACTTCCATAATTACACAAAACACTGCTCACAGTTAAGTCTTTCTGAAAATATGAATCTTCCAAATTCATTTAAAAGTAGTGTAAAACTCTGTGTTTACCTGTGGTCCTCATTTGTAGCTATCAAGCTGGACACGTTCCGCAGTATCCCGCCCCCACTTTCAATAATGGCTAACGTGTTTGTCTGGCTGCGGTACGTGAGGGTGCCCACCAAGAATGCGAGCGCGCCGCCAACAGCGCAGATGTCAGCTTTGTTCTCGGTACAGTGTGCTGACAGGTTCCACAGGGCGCTCAGGACGCTTTTGAGGGTTGACTCCTGTCGAGAAACAGAATACGTGTTACCTCGTCAGGAGTTGTTGCTACACCTCTTAGAATGTCTCTGCTTACTTCTATAGAGAAAGCTCTCTTTCTTTGCCCATCCTCTACTGGTAAAGCATTGGGAACTCCTCACTTAAAAACCTTCCAAACAGAACTTAAGACAGTGATATCCCCAGGAAACAAGCAGAACACAACATTAAAACAATGACCATCACATTCATCCAAACTATGAACGTGAAATGTTTAGATGGTGCACACTTATCACCCAGAAGCTTATATTAGAAAATGACACAACTGATGTGCATTCGGAAAAGGTAACATTTTTAGGATAATATAAACTAGAAAAAACCCTCTTTATGCTGATTTGAAGATATCCAAATGAAAAGAGCACATTGCGGAGAAGTATGTACAATATTCTGTTTGTATAAAAATACACATCCATATTTATGTGTGGTTCATGCAAATTCAATTTAACTTATTAAAATGGAAGCATACTGGAAGTACTCCAATTTCTTAAAGTCCTCAAAGAAACAAAGTCATTATAAAAATGAGAACTTCCTGATGTACAGTATCATAGTAAACTGTCAAATTATAACTGCCAGAGAAAACACTTTGAGTATACAATTAAGGATGTTTGGTTAAAACTTCCCATGCTCCTGATGTAAGTCTCCTTACTAAAACTCAATCAGGGAACAAACAAACACTCATTAGAAATCTACTCTGTGCCTATCATAGTTACAGCTACTCTACAGGATACAAACAGAGCGACTGACACCTGCTTTGAAGGTGCTGTTCACTTTGGGGAAAAAGACAGTAAAACCAAGCTTAAAACCAAGGGCTCCAATGAAACAATGACTGCCATGGGGACTTAAGTCAAATAAAGGAAATAATTTTTGGAGGAGAGCAGCTCTGCAGAATCAAAGACATGTACATTCAGAGGAGGCAGAATGAGTAAAGGCATGGAAGTGGGAATGAGCAAGGGAGGCCTAAATAACAGAAAGGAGACAGAGAAGAAGTCAAAGTCCAAGCTGGGACATTGTGGGAAGCAAGGTCAGACAGGTAGAGATGGCCCTGAGTGTCAGGGCAAACATTCTGGGCTCGACCCAGTCAAGAGCCCCTGCATTCTCTTCTTCAGGGTGTTAAATGAATAAGATAGATGCTATTTACCAGGAGGCAGAGAAGAGATGCTTCACCACCAAAGAAGTGAAAAGGACAACAGCTCAATTTTAATTATATCGTGACTGAGGAAATGGGACGAACGGGAACAGTTTAGAGGAGTGAGCCAAACTTACAACGGATCTAGAGATGAGAGTTGAAGGTAGGAAAACAGAAGTTGCTCTCTTTGGGACTACATGTAGGGGCCAAGGGTTTTGTTTCAAAGAAGCTTTATAGTTAGAGGAGACAAGATGAAACAATTAGATGTTGGGAGCAATGGTGGTAAAAACAAAGGGAGGAGATTCAGTAAGGTATGTGACCAAAAGGTATCAAATATAGGTACAGGTACAAAAGAAATACCCTAGTAAAGCTATAAATCTAGATTTCTGTTAGGAGCAAATTTAGAAGGGACTGAGGAAGGTGTGGCCAGTTAAGAAATGAAGGAAATGACCGCTTGACTACTTGCTCAGGGCTTCGATTGTTACAGGAGAGACTCTCTGAAGAAATTGGAAGAAGCAATGAAAATGAACATTTTTGTTTTTATTTTCAAAATATTGGGCTTTTTACAGATAAGTGAAACATTAAAAAAGCCTCTTTCTCTACAATCAGTAGAGAAAGTGTAGCAGACAAGAGTAAGGGACTAACAGTTTTGAGTAGATACCAATGCCCAGAGCACAGACTGCAGGGGCAGGAAAGACTCAGCTGTGGAAAAGAGGAAGGGCCAGGGGATGACGTGAAGAGGGTGCAGGACATGGGGAATATGGAAGGTACTTTTGGTTCTTGTGGTTGTGAGGAGTAAGTGAAGTTGAGAATGAAGAGATGACTAGTTAAAAAGAGAAAGAATGTTCATACTGGCTGCTGCACTGAATGTAGAAAAAGATGGAAAAGAAAAAATTCTAATACTGTTAACCACAGCAGGACCAAACCAGAACTGGGTATTACAACTTTCTGATGGGCTAGTTTTTCCAAGATTGGGCTTACATTAAAATTTTTTTTTAATTTATTTATTTTAATTGGAGGCTAATTATTTTACAATATGGGTTTTGCCATACACTGACATGAGTCAGCCATGGATGTACATGTGTTCCCCATCCTCAACCCCCCTCCCACCTCCCTCTCCCTCCCATTCCTCTGGGTCACCCCAGTGCACCGGCCCTGAGAACCCTGTCTCATGCATTGAACCTGGACTGGCGATCTATTTCACATATGATAATATACATGTTTCAATGCCATTCTTGCAAATCACCCCACCCTAGCCCTCTCCAACAGAATCCAAAAGTCTGTTCTTTACATCTGTGTCTCTTTTGCTGTCTCGCATATAGGGTTATTGTTACCATCTTTCTAAATTCCAAATATATGCTTTAATATACTGTATTGGTGTCTTTCTTTCTGACTTACTTCACTCTGTGTAACAGGCTCCAGTTTCATCCACCTCATTAGAATTGACTCAAATGCATTCTTTTTAACAGGTGAGTAATATTCCATTGTGTATATGTACCGAGGCTTTCTTATCCATTCATTTGCTAATGGACATCTAGGTTGCTTCCATATCCTAGCTATTGTAAACAGTGCTGCGATGAACACTGGGGTACATGTGTCTTTCAATTCTGGTTTCCTTGGTGTGGGCTTATATTAAAAACTTATAGATGAATTTAGGGAGAAATGATCTTTAATGATCCCTCATCTATGAGAGAGAAATGATCTTTTCTTCTTTCAAGACAGGCTATGTCTTGACATTTATTAAAATCTTCTTTTACACTTTCCAGTACGCTGTGTCTGTTAATCTAACCTTCGTGGTATGTAGCAGTTGTTTTGTATGTAGATCTTTGAGGTCCGTGAGTGATAATAAAATGAGCTATTCAGTAGCAATACAAGTTCCAATAATATATACAAAAACATTACATCTTTCTGAAAATACACAGGTTGATTAGAAAGGAGTCTTAAAGTGTACATGGCACTAATTTTTTTGTATAATTTTAGTAAGGTATTAAGGCAACCAATAAACTGTGCTTTGATCCTCCTCCAATTTCCTCATACCTTGTGTAATTCACCCCCAAACCCAGGCAACTACTGTTCTGATTTCTGACGTAACAGATTATTGCAGGTATCAACAGTTCATTCTTTTTTTTTTTAATAGCCAAATAGTATTCCACAATTTATTTACCCATTTACCTACTGATGGGGACATTAGAATTTTTTTTTTCCCTAGGTTTTGGCTATCACAAATAATCTTTATGTGAATATCTGTGTGTCTTTGTGTAAATTTAAGTTTTTGTTCCTCGTGGGTGGCCAGGTTGTATGGCAGGTAAATGTTAGTTTTAAAACACTGCCAAAAGTTCTCTCAAGTGGGACAGACCAACCTCAGAGATATTGCAGGTAGGTTCCAGACCACTGCAATAAAGCAAATAGAGCAATAAAGCAAGTCACACCATTTTCTTTTTTTTGGTTTCTCAGTGCAGATAAAGTTAATATTTACACTACACTGTAGTCTATTAACTGTCCAACAGCATTATGTATAAAGATGTACATACTTTAACTGAAAAATAATGCTCCTGGGAAAATGGCACTAAAAGACTTGCTTAGTGCAGGGCTCCCGCAGACCTGCAATTTACCAAAAATGTAGTATCTGCAGACTGCAATAAAGTGAGGTATGCGTGTATACCATTTAACTTTTCTGCCAGCAGTGCATACGGATTTCAGCTGTTTAACACCTTTGACAACCCATGGTCAACTTTTAAAATTTTAACCAATATAATATGTATAATGGTATCTCATAGCTGTAATTTATATTTCCCTGATGACTAATGATGTTGACTATATTTTCAAGTGCTTACTGGCCATAATCTTTTTTTCTAGAGCATGAGTACAAGTGTTCTGCTGATTCAGTAGTGTTCTAAAAGTATCTTTATGCAAATCCTGAATATATTTGAACAGTATTGTTTTCTCCCAGTTTTGAGACATAATTGACATGTAGCACTCTTTAAGGTATACAGTATAATGATTTAACTTACATGCATCATGAAATGATGACCATAGTGAGTTCAGTGAACATCTATTATCTCATATATACATGTGTATATATACATACACACAAAATTAAAGAAATGGAAAACTTTTTCATTGTGATGAGCACTCAGGACTTACTCTCTTAAAAATTTTCATAAAGAATGATATGGTAGTGTTAATAACATTTATCATATCATATATTACATTCTAGTATGTATTTATAACTGGAAGTTTGTACCTTGACCACCTTTATAGCCAGTTACTTAACTGAATAGTTTTCTTATTTCTAATAATTTTCCAGTTGATTTTCTTGGAGTTTCCAGGTATAAAACAATGTAATTTAGAAAAAAATACATTAAAAAAAAAAAAAGCCCCAGACTGAAAATTCTGAAGAGGAAAATGTAGGCTCTGGGTCAAGGAGGGCTGGTTGGGTGAAAGGAAGCTCAGATTAGCTAAAAAGACTAGCTTAGCTTAGTTATTCTCAAATTTCAATTTTTTAAAAAAAATCAGCTTAGTTTCTAAAGTAGATATCCCACCTGGATATTACTTCCTTTTGTAAACAAATTATTATTTGATGGACTTTTCATCTTTGGGTCTGATTACCTCTATAAGGTGACTATCAAAATCTGGGGACCCTGGGAGATTGGGATTTGGGCAGCAAGGAATCAACTGGTAGTGATTTTGTCCCTTTTCCCTTACAGGGGGCATCTGGTAATAAATGGGACATTTCTGATTATTCTGACTGAGGGAAGGGTATGTCAGCATTTAGTGGGCAAAGGCCAGGGATGCTGCTAAACGTCCTACAAGGCACAGGTCAGTATCCCCAAACAAAGACTAATCTGCCCGAGATGCCAAACGGAGATGAGTCTGAAAAACCCCGATTTATACTAGGTCACCCTGTACAGTCTTGTCTGCCTTAATATTTGCAGCGTTTGGAGCAGTCTAAGTCTACGGATTGGTAAACTAAGAGGGTCAGAAATCAGTGAGTCTCAGAGGTGGGAGAGGGCAGCGAAAAAGTATCCAGAGATGAAATGCATATGGTAACACCAAATGTTCTCAAAGGTACCTTTTTCACTTCCAAAGCACACTCCATCAGTGCTTTCACACTTCCAACTTCACGCAAAGTCTTTTTACTGTTTACATCTGCTCTCCAAGACAGATTCCTCAAAACACTTGCAATAACCTGCAAATAGATTGATTTTAGAATAGTCTGTTTATAAAATTATTTATACTAGTTGCTTTTTTGCTCTTAATGTTAAAAGTAAGAGAATGCATGCATGTTAAGTTGTTTCAGTTGTGTCTGACCCTTTGCAACCCTATGGATTGTAGCCCACCAGGCTCCTCTGTCCATGGGACTGTTCAGGCAAGAATACTGGAGTGGATTGCCATGCCCTCCTCCAGGGGATCGTCCCGATCGGGAGATCAAACCCATGTCTCTTATGTCTCCTGCATTGGCAGGTGGGTTCTTTACCACAGGCACCACCCGGGAAGCCCAAAAGAGTAGAAATCTATTAATAAATTTCTTCTTAAAGCTAATATAGAGCCAAAAGGAAGTCTACAATACAATTCTTTTCCTCTATTCTGGTGTTAATGTAGCCACAATTTAAACATGAAATGCTAAATACTGAGTCACAGCTTAAATTAATCTAAATCAGGGTATTAAGCCACTAATATCCAAGAAAAACACGTGGAATTCTTAGTAGTACCTGCTGTAAGTCCTCACTTTCAGATTTTAGTTGAGCCACGAGTGCTCTCATGCAGCCTTTCATAGAGCAGAGTGTAGCCTGTAAAGTCAAGGATTTCACAGGGTTAATAACAAGGCAACTTGGAGCTGTGCTCTACTTTTGACCAGTAAACTTCAAATCAAGTTTCAATTGTCTCATTTTAATCCTAATGATTTACCCATAAAAGAACTAGAACCATAAATTACATAAATGAAAGACAAATACCCTCCTAATCCTTTGCAATATTTATTCCTTTCTTGGCAAACTGGAAAAATAAAGTGAATAAATGATAAGAAATGATAAGAAAAGGATTTGAATGCAAAGTCTTTTATCTGGATGGAACTAATATGTGTCTGACACTTGCACCAGTCATCAAGATTTCCAGATTTTGGCTATCATTCCCAACAACAGTATTTTTTTTTTTTTTAAATTACTTTTTGGCCTCGCTAGGTGGTATACGGGATCCTAGTCCCCCAATCAGGGATTGAACCTGTGCTCCCTATAGTGGAAGAGCGGAGTCCTAACTGCGGGACCACCGGGGAAGTCTGCCCAGGAACAGATTTTTAAATGTGATTACATAAATTCATTTCTGTGTTCCATCTTTTGCCTTTGTTTAGGCATTAGACATCAAATGAGTACAGATATGCGGTGGAATATAAAGTACAGGTTTTTATTAGTCAGTGTTTAATGAAGAGAGTGACAAAAAAGAAGTCAGTGAAAAGTAGTTTGTATGGAAAAAAAGCTCATGCCAGAGCTGTCTTAAGAAATGGATCTTATAAAACATACCTTGTTGGCTACATCTCCGAAAGTCAAGTTTGTCAAAGCCATTCCTGCATATCGTCTTAAAGTAATGCTGTAGTGGTCATTAGTAAGCCCATACATTTCACAGTCCACTTGCAATAATTCTGCAATGGCCTGTAGTCCCCCTAATTTAAAAAGGGCAAGAGGAAAAAGACAATAATCTAAAATAACACAAGTGGGTACCAAGTTTATAAATTACTAGAGAAAAATCTCAAAGAATGAGAATATATGGTTTAATTCTGTCTTCAGAATTACAAGCTACAAAAAATGTTATAAAGCACTCTTGTGTAATATACTTATCAAGTACAAGTGACAACTATTTCATTTTCTGCCAGTTTCTCCACCCTCCAGCCCCCTGTCTTACTGAGCAAAATTAATATTATACTCTATTTCCTGCCAAGGATGAAGACGACTGTTTTCTAATATTAGGTTCCCCTGAATGTAAGCAGGAAAAGGTAACTTTATTTCTAGGACTTTATAAACATTCTTCACTGTCACACACTGTGGCCTAATTAAGTAATATATTTTTATCTCCAAAATAATTTTTAGTCTCATTAGGAATACTAAAACTTCTAAATGAAACAGTGCATGAAGCAAAGCTTATATTTTTTTTTAATGAAAAAGAATTACCTGTTCAACTTATTACTAAGCTCTATACAACCATTTTTATGTTTTTTCTTTTTAAATTCTTATTTTTCTTTGATACACACAAAGTGTCAAATACCAACACTAGGACTTAGTATTTTCTTTCCCCTTGATTCCCACCACTGGGTATACTTAACAATGTCCACAGTGGTCAACAGTAGGAAGGCAAGGAGAAGGAAGGGAAAGGAAAGGAAAAGACATAAAGGAAGGGGTAGTAGAAAGACAACACAAAACAGGACAAAAGGTGAAGCAAAATGGTGAGGGAGTGAATAAAAATAAAAATGCATATAGAGGTTACTCAAAATATTATTCATCATCAATATTAATCATTATGAAACTGGAGATATTGTTTTGTCAGAGAAATAGCTAAGACAAAAAAAGAGATGATGAATATAAACAGGTAATTCTTGGATACTGTAAGTCTAAACTGTCAGGTCATTAATCTGAAAGAAGATCTGTACAGTCATTATTTTTGAAAATTATCTAAAAGGATCAGTATGCAGAGCAATCAGCAAGTTTGCAAAACAGACCAAGTTCAATTCTGGGTCAAGAATGCCAAGCTAGGGATTTAACTCTTGGAATATTTGTGTAAATCTTTATAACTGGCACCAATGACAAATAAGTCTGAATGTAGGTCAATAAAAATTAATTTGGTTAAGGAAAATCCAAACCATGTTTAGGAAGATTTTCCTCCATCCACCCATGATGATGCGAAAGATAAACAGCCCATGAACAAAACAGCCAATGAGCAAAACAACCAATGTCTTTATGGTGCTTATGGATTAGCACAGACAGAGCCATCCAACAACTAATTTAAATGTCATGATTGTGTAGAAGCATGGGGCATGGTAACAGGCAAATCTAATGTAGATTGGAAGGATCAAGAAAATGGCTGAGGAACTAAGGTTTAACTTGAGACTTAGAGGATGAATGACTATCTAAAAAGGGTAGAGGAGAAACAATAAGGAAGCATTTCAAGCAGATAAAACAGCACGTGAAAGGGCTGCTGGGCCTGAAACATTAATATACAGCAACAAGGAAAGGGTTACAAGGTTAGGCTACAAAAGTGCATAGAAGCCAGGTAAGATAAGACTTCGTGTACCTCACCAAGGATTTAACGCAGGAGAAAATAATAACCAGATGTATGTTCTCAACAGAGCCCTATGATTAAGGCTATAGAAACGATTACAATTGGAAGTGGGGAGACAAGTAAGACAAACTATGGGAAACTAGGAGTGAAGAAAGAGGCTTTGCTTGTGCTGGGGATAAAAAGAATAGCACCGGTGTAAGATGTATTTAAGAACCAGAATTAAAGCAGTTAGCAGATGTAGGGGACAGGAATAGAGTTCAAGATATCTCCTAAGATTCTGGCTTCAGCATGTGGGTTGACGGGAAGGCTACTCTGAGAAAAGGAACCCTGGTCAAGAGACAGTTTTGGGGATGCAGGAGACAGACTCAGTTTCTGTCAGTTGAGTCAGAAATGTCTGAAAAATCATCTTGGTGAAAATGCTGGAGGAACAGTATGAAAATATGTGTAAATCTCAGGAGAGAGGACGTGATTAAGACGTGAGTTTGAAAAACATGGTCAGGGAAGCCATGTAGTAGAGCATACAGCCTAGGGAGAGTGGAAGAAAGCCTAGTACAGAGCTTCAGAAAATTCCACTATTTAATCCTTCAGTAAAGGAGGAGGAACTAGAGTCTTGACTAGGAAACAGACCTGGGAGTCACTGTTGACTTAAAGACAGCGGCCTTATGTACTGATCAGATCGCCAAATGTTGAGGATTATAAAGCGGACCATCAAAGCCACATAGAGCATGCTCTGCTTCATGCCTACATAAAATCCTGCCTGGCACAGCAGCATCTGTGACACTGTTCTAAGAAAGTAAAATGTGAAATCATCTCAAGAAACTCCCAAGAAGGCCACTGACTACTTTTGTATGGAAAAACCAAAAATCTTAGGACTTGATTCTGAAAACAGTGATCAAAGAACAACATGATTAAGGCCAATAAAATGAAGAACGTGCTAATGAAAAAATAACATTCAATAAAACTTAGGGTATTAGATAAAAGAGAGACCCTTTATGATTTCCAGGAGTTAAAAAAAAAACTTCCAGTAAACTTTAAGGCAAAGAGTCTATACATTTTAAAAATGGATTCACAAAAATATGATGTGAATTCATGACAGATAGGGAAAAAACTGGTTGTCCTAAGAAATACTAGGATGTTTCAAGGTAATGTAAAGGTCATGAGTGCATCCTTCCACATTTTCTTGGTGTCTGTGTTAGAGAATGGTGGTCCAGATGAACCAAATATTTCTCGTATGGTATCTCATAACCTTCTAGATAGTAGATGATCAATGTCTTCAGGTGACATTTACCAAAATCCTTAGACTTATCAAAACAAGATAATAGAAAGATGACAGAATTTTTAAAAAGTTATATTACTTTTAGATAGTCACCATTAGCATGAAATACCTCATTTGAAAATAAGTAGGGCTCAGCCACAATATTCTATGTATTGGTAGTTTCACAGAATTTCCTGATCCTAAGAATCACCTGGGCTACTTACTGGATCTGATTCCTAGGTTCCCTGCTCTGGAGACTCTGTTTTACTGAGCCTGCTCACCATGGGCCAGAGAAGTTCAGGCTCTGACCACTGCCTCTGGAGATTATTATCATCTAGTCTGCGAAACACTAATGCAGACTGACTATGAGTGCCTTGAGAATCAGGACCACATCTTAATCACTTTTGTATCTGGTGCCCAGCGCAGTTCCTAGGACAGAGCTGGAAATTGATAAATGCGTACATTGCTGGTATCATGTCTAAACCTTGCAACACTGACAGTCGCAGACTTAAATGACTCTAAGAGCTGTAGAATTTTCTTGCATCTGCAAAAGACAGTCCTAGGTGACTGGGCTCAGGACTTTTTCTCCCCCCCCCCCTTGGGACTTCTTTCCTCCTAGCCCTCCCTGTCAGATCCCCTGTGCTACCTGACTGCATCCATGCACAGTCTACACACCCTGTTCCTTCCTTGGCTCCAGCGCAAAGTCAGAGGCTGGGAGTGAGAAGAAGGTAACCCCCTGTGGCTGCCTCCCCACAGCCACACCCCCAAGAGGCCCCGTCCTGCTCCTCACCTGAAAGCCCCTGCCCTAGCTCCTGGGATGAAATGCCCCGGGTAGCCTTCCTACCTGAAGAAGGAAGAGGAACAAATACTGAGTCTAGATTTTACTTCGAAATTCAGATGATCAATGTGGGTCAGTCCTAGTCTACAGTTCATTTAGGAGAAACATTTATGGGAGCTTAAAACTGGATTAGTTTTCCTGTTTGTTCATTATTTTTCCCATTATTACAAGTGTTAAAAAAAAAACAAAACACCCAAACTTGAAATTTCACCAATGCTGGATTCTACTGAGGAGGGGAGAACTCACAAGTGCATACTCAATTTCACAGGAACCTGGGGAATAAGGAAGAGAATCAAGTGGGCTAGGGCCTGTGGGGAGAAAAGTACAGCTGGGGGGCAGGTGGGGATCACCAAGTATACACAGCCTCCCAAAATGATGATCTGAAGGAGACAGCACTCATTTTCAGGTTCTCTGTGTTTTAAGAGACTCAGGCCTTTGTCACGTTCAAGATAAATGATGAATGAAACTGGTAAGGGGGGCAGGGATACAAAGTGGGAGCTGGAATGAAAGGTAATGTAAACAGCACAAAAAGCAGGGGCACAGCCACACTAAGATGGAGACTCAGTGTGTGCTTCTTGCTTGTGGCATGACTAGAGCGATCCAAGCTCACATGAGATGGCTCAGCATGATGCAACTATAAAAACATGTGCAAAATGAACCTAGAAACCAAAGAGAAAGCATCACATGAAAAACAGGGCCACACATGCATGTTTCATAAGGTTCAGAGTATGTGAGAACACATACCCAAGAGCAATCCTTCCAAAATTAATGGAATGTTTTCTAACATAAATTAGAGAATACTGCTTTTCCATTATTAACGTGTTTCAGAGATACCGCCCACACTGCTTATCATGAAAACCCAGTAATGTATGGATAATCATGAAGATAAATGAGAATCTTAATAATAATTCCTTCTTGTGTCCATCAGAAGTGACTGAGTTCGAGAATAATAACAAAGCTCCACAACATCACATCTCGAAAGGATTCTAATTACCCTCCCACCAACTGTCACCCAGGGTCTACCTTGACAATATTGGCAAGAGTGGCCCATTTATTTATTTTTGTCCTAACTTGGATTTTAAAAACCCAAGTTAGGTTATAAAAGGGTAGCAGTTTCTGTCACTTAGGACATTGTCTTCTCTGGAAACCAGAGTCACCGGCTACAAGGAGGAAGCAGATGGTAATAGAAGCTAGTGGCCTCATATCCTAATTCAACAATGCCGAAACATCTTCAGGATTCTTCTACGGCATTAAACATTTTTATCTTACCAAGTTCATTCATTGCATGTCTATGCTCTTCATCAAATGAAAGTTTCATTAGAACACACACAGCAGGACAAATCTGATGTTCAACAGGAGCTGGCACTGAAAGATAAAATAGACATAAACCATATGCTTTGTTTTTCTCAAAGTAGTGATGTTTATTATATCTAAAAAATACTCAGAGTTTGCCGATATACTTCTCATGCATGGTAGCTTAGTCAATCAACAAGTATCTGCTGAAGAGATGAATAAAGACTACACACATAGAAAGGAAAATATAGGTGAAGGGCTTTTCTTGGTTCCATAAAAATGTTCACCTCTCATTAGCCTTTGACCAAGTCTGTTAGACTAACTCCCATGTAGGTTTATGCTATAATTCAACTAATAACTTAAAAATTATATTGGTAATAAAGACATTTTGGTATAAAACTACTTATTTATAATCTCTATTTTCAACTGAAAGGCAGGCACATGCCTGTATAGAAATGTATACAGAAACCTAGTGTGACTCTAGAAAGCTTATTATATAGATACCAGATAGTAAATAAAAATTTGAAGGAAAAGTATCTAAGAAAATGTACTTGCACATTTAATATTATGCATAAAGTTTCAAAACTGTTACTTGAAATAAAAATTAAAAAACTAAGTCTATTTTTCAGAAGTAATAATATTTATTCTATTTAACTTTTCTGAGAACAGGTATTAAGAACACACAATACAAGTCATTACATAATTGGGAACGCCAAAGAAAACAATCCAGAAAGATAATGTTCTCCCAGTAAAGCAACTTATTAATTCTCCCCAGCCCTAAGACAAACAGAAAGGACATTTCTGCTATATTCTTATTGTCAAAAAATTTTTAATTTTACCTAAATTCACCTTTATACCCAACCCTAAGAGAAATCCACTAAATATTTATAGATCAAGTTCCCCTCATCAGTCTTTCTCCTGCTCCCCCAGGCAGGATATTGATTTGATAGTCCTTTGTTGTGTGTGGGTCTATGTGTGGGTTCTTATCAGGTGAAAGGAGTCTCACCTTATATACTACTGCTTTTGGATCTTCCTATAGGAATGAAGTAAGTTATCTCCCCAGGGTCCCAACCCCCATGACCCCTGCTCCTGGGGGAGAGGGTTTCCTCCTAAGCAAAGAGCAGGGTGGCTGATCGCCACAGCGACTGGGGCCCCAGGACCTAAGGACAGAAGGGGCGTGGGAAGAGCACTGGGCTGAGAGTCAGGAGGTCTGGCCTCCGATCCTGGGTCTACCACCCATTATCCGTGAAGCCACGGGCAGGCCTTTTAGCCTCTCTGAACCTCAGTCTCTTCATCTGTAAAATGAAGATGATAATATCTTCCCTTCCTACTTCACAAGCTTGTTGTAAGGATCAAATAACAGATATAACACAGCTCCGTATCCACTGAGTGAAGCGACATGCAAATTTAAGAGAATGGCTTGGTCACTCACAGCTGAAGGAACTTTCGTAAAGTCACTTTCCTGAGCTTCATCTCAAGAGGAGAACATAACTGCTCAAGTTCTTTTTAGATCAACTATGCTATGACTCTAATTCTACTTTGATTTTCTGTTTTTCTGGTTGCACTGTAGTGCACACAACATTTTCCTTTGCTAATTTTTTTTCTAGGGAAATAGAGAAATTAAGCTTTAAACTATGTGAGCAGTGTAGGTGGCTAATATGAATTTCCCACTCTGATTCATAAAGACACCATCCTAATTAAGAAACTTTTCATTTCGAAAACTTTTACACTTGCTTTGCCACGTGCACCATATGGAACATACTTGGATTTTTGTCCTGGTCCATGCCTTGTTCATGGGCTTCCTGCCACTCCCAACAGGTCTCACAGTAAGCGCGTATCTGTTCCAAAAGATGAAGGACTCGGATTTCACGCCTGCCTCTCTTGTCGTCAGGCTGTGAGTGGATGATGTTGTGGAGTGCGGCACTGGCCCTGGCCCGAGCCTCTTTACTGCCCCGGGAATTTCCCAACAACACAGAGTCTTTGTCATTGCCATGTAAAAGCTGGATGAGCAGAGGAAGACACCCAGACTGTCGCATGGATATACAGCTGTCTTGGGAGCTAGACATAGCTAGCAAAGTTCGCGACATATCATCCTTATCATGGGTACCAAGCATTGACAACAATGAATACACCATTTCCACCTGTGGGCCAAATGAGTTTAGAAACAAAATTATGACTTTAATAGCCAAAAGCCAACACCAATGAAGTGATGAATGGGATATTAACTGTAACTCAAACAGAAACAAAAACAAAAATCTCTTTCCAGGATGAAGTAATGAGCGTTATTTCAAAATCTATATGCTACAATCATCATCACCGTCTTGTTTACGAGTAAATATTAGTAGTGGTAGTGTATAGTCATAAGGAGACAGTAGGTTCTTGCATACCTAAACTGCTACTGTCTGGATCAGTGGATGATAATCCATTAATATAATGAAAGACATTCAACCGATTTCTCTCTCTCTCACTTCTCCCCCACCCACCACACACATACACACAGAGGAAGAAATGTGGTATATCTACAATTCTTTACACAATTCAAAATTTTACTTTTTAAAATCTGCAACCATAATCAATAAAGAGAAAATATTTTTAGCAATTACTATTTACTAAGTACTAGTTCTCAGCAATTGCTAACCTTCAGCAGATTATAATATTGTTAAAATTATGTCTCCATTATACATGTAAAAATATTTCGTCATAAAAATAATGCCCTGATCATATAGGGATACAAAGTCAATTTTTTTTTTTAAAGCAGCTGCTAAGCATCATTACTCTCTTACTGTAAATTCTAAGAATTTACTCAGAAACAGATTAGAAACAGGAAACAGCACCCAGTTATCCTGTTCTGTGATCAACCACATTTTTTAAAAGCAAGAGCTACTGCATAAAAGTTGAGGCTATTATATAAATGCATCATATCTATAAACTAGTGGTTCCAAACCAGGGGCAACTTCAGCCACCTTGAGACTCTTCTGGCAATGTCTTGGAGAAATTTTTGGCCATCACACTTTGGGAGGAAACACTTTGGGCATTCAGGGGGTGAAGACCAGGGATGCTGCTAAACACCCTACAATGCAATGAGGAATTATCCAGCCAATAACGCTGAGGCTGAGAAACTCTACTCTAAATGGGTATATACACTACTCTTAGATTTGAAAGTTTTATTAGGAAGGTAGTACGGGACTGCCTTCCTAATGAAAAAAAAAGAAAAAGATAGGCTTTCAAATTCTGACTCCACTATCTGCAAGTGAGCTGTGTGACACAGCCAAGTTATCTGAGTTCTCTGAGGTCTAGCTGTCTCAGTTGCAAAATGGAATAATTTACCTAATAGGGTTTTCTTTGTGAAGATTAAATAAAGTAACACATGTATAGGACAGTAACTGGCATCCAAAAATGTAGTAAGGTCTTAATATTATCATGCATAAATCACTCCAAAAGGAAATGGTATTCAAGCTGCCAGTTTTCAAGTAACAGTACTCTTAAATATTAAAGGTGGGGCTTCTGAGTAAAGTGTCTGCCTACAATGCGGGAGACCCGGGTTCGATCCCTGGGTCAGAAAAATTCCCCTGGAGAAGGAAATAGCAACCCACTCCAGTATTCATGCCTGGAAAATCCCATGGACTGAGGAGTCTGGGGGGCTACAGTCCATGGAGCCGCAA
This sequence comes from Antilocapra americana, assembly GCA_007570785.1. Classification (NCBI taxonomy): domain Eukaryota; kingdom Metazoa; phylum Chordata; class Mammalia; order Artiodactyla; family Antilocapridae; genus Antilocapra; species Antilocapra americana. The sequence continues at coordinate 20,310,306 of ML661891.1, read as the reverse complement.
AGAGTTGGACACGACTGAGCGATTTCACTTCTTATAGTAAAAACTACTCATTAATGTTGGACAGATTGGGGTGGAATTCTAATTTAATTACCACTCTTTGGCTTCAGTATTCTCATTTAAAAGAAGGGCAAGAACAATACATTTAAAGGGTTTTTGAAAAGATCAGAGATAGTAAACGTACAACTCTTAGCAGTTACTGGCATACTAGTGGTCCCAAACAGTAACTATTGTGAATTACTAAAAGGATTAAGCTTTATATTAATAATATCATTGCTACCCTAAAATTTATTTCTTAAATCGACATTCGTTACATAATACTTTTCCTCAGAGTAAAGAAAGAGTATGTAGACTATGCTATGAAAACAAAGAAGTATTCAGATGTAACAGAAAATATACTGTTTAAAAAACAGTCCCCGTGCTCCAATGTAGTGATTCGGAGGGGGCAGACACAGACCGCATGGGTAGGTAAGGGGGCCCTGGAAATCAGAAATGGTTTGTGAAGAAGGAAAGCCCAAGAGTTCTGAAGGCTGGCGAGGACTCTGACAGTCCTCTTGCAGGGGGCCGGGGAGCGGGGGGTGCGCCACCGCAGGCAGCGCTCGGAGGCAGCGCCAGGGGCCGGCGAGGGCTCGGGGGGCAAGCTGGCTTTGGGGCTGGACCTTAGGACACTTGCAGAGAACTGCAGGCATTTCTTTACGAGACTGTGGTGATGGAAACAGAGGAATTCTTCAGCTAAATTTAAAAGAAGAATGAAGAGTGTTTCAGTGGACTACGCAGAGCTCTAGCAACAAGACTGTCATCTGTTACCTTGGTTCCCAGATGACTTGTCAGCCTTCGAGGGGCAGAGTGTGTGCTGCTACAGCTCAAAGCACTGGCTGTCTCATGATCTATTCGGGCCGTTGAAGCCTAGAAATTAAGCACATTATAGACAGTATAATTTAGATCACAGATATATATAGCCAGCTTCATGTTAAGATACTCCAAATGAACTGTCTTTAGGGTGAATACCTAAATGTACCACTAAAGTGTGAACATTTATCACTGATCAAAATGAGTATTTTTATCTATAAACTTAAGTAGGATTTAGAGAAACACCGAGGGAAAAAAAATAAAAAAACTGTTACGAAAGACAAAGTACAATGTACAAGTAACCAAACACTGAAGAAATTCACAAATCAAAAGGCATGAAACCACATTTAGTTAAATATAAATTGGTTGGTAGAAAGCTCCACTGAGTGACGAAATGCTCCAAATTACCACAAAACTAACTGTGAATTGGGTACAGTCCAAGTTCTCCAGGAGATGAGAGCAGAGAGAAGACTGCTTGAAATTTCTACTGGAGAAAGCCATGAAAAAACAAATAACTGCACCGAGCTGTGTAAAGGGACACATACGGGGAGCAAGTTAGAAGATGATATAGGCAGAACACTCTTTGACATAAACTGTAGCAATATTTTTTTGGATCTGTCTCCTAAGACAAAAGAAATAAGACTAAAAATAAACAAATGGAACCCAACTAAACTTAAAAGCTGCTGCATGGCAATGGAAACCATAGACAAAACAAAAAGACAAACTACAGAACGGGAGAAAATATTTGCAAATGATGTGAGCAACAGGGATTAAAAATCAAAGTATTTAAAGAGCTTATAAGACTCAATATCAAAAAAACAAAAAGCCCAATCAAAGAATATGCAGAAGACCTGAATAGACATTTCTCCAAAGAAGACACATAGCCACAAGAAAAGGTGCTCAACATCACCATTTATTACAGAAATACAAACTGAAACAAGATACCATTCTCATAGCTGCCAGAATGGCTATTATTAAAAAAAACTTTTAGGAGAAAAATTCATTTATAAATATAACTGTAGGGAAAAACTGTAAATGTGAAACTCACTTAACTGTATATTTAAAATAGGTATATTTTACTGTATGTTACTCTTTCCTCAATAAAGCTGATTTTTAAGAAGTCATAATGAGGTCTTTTTGATGTCTCCCCAGATAAAAGCATGAAGACGTATCTATTCACACACACACTGGGAAATCTAGGGTTAGATTAAGAATACTAGCAGAGTCCCAGAGAGGCAACCCTTTTTAGTCCCCACTCCTTCTGTGGGTCTGGATGCTTTCTGTTGATTAATCTTTTAGGGGTATTTCTCAATCAGAAGCAGCAGGGTAGCACCCTCAGGGCAGGAGAAGGGGCAGAACAGAAAGACATCTCCTTCCACTGTCACCGGCTACCATGTGCTTCTATACGGTACTTCAGTTCACATGCATGCAAACAGCATTTACTGAGCTCCTGTTCCTTTCTTCAGTTCAGTTCAGTTGCTCAATCATGTCTGACTCTTTGCAACCCATGGACTTCAGCACGCCAGGCCTCCCTGTCTATCACCAACTCCCGGAGCTTGCTCAAACTCACATTCATCAAGTCAGTGATGCCATCCAACCACCTCATCCTCTCTTGTCCCCTTTTCCTCCCACCTTCAATCTTTCCCAGCATCAGGGTCTTTTCAAATGAGTCACTTCTTTGCATCAGGTGGCCAAGTACTGGAGTTTCAGCTTAAGCATCAGTCCTTCCAATGAACACTCAGGACTGATTTTCTTTAGGATGGACTGGTTGGATTTCCTTGCAGTCCAAGGGGCTCTCAAGAGTCTTCTCCAACACCACAGTTCAAAAGCATCAATTCTTCGGTGCTCAGCTTTCTTTATAGTCCAAACTCTCAGATCCATACATGACCACTGGAAAAACCAAAGCCTTAGCTATAAGGACCTTTGTTGGCAAAGTAATGTCTCTGCATTTCAATATGCTATCCAGGTTGGCCAGAACTTTCCTTCCAAGGAGTAGGCGTCTTTTGATTTCATGGCTGCAGTCACCATCTGCAGTGATTTTGGAGCCCCCAAAAATAAAGTCTGACACTTTTCCCACTGTTTCCCCATCTATTTCCCATGAAGTAATGGGACCATATGCCATGATCTTAGTTTTCTTAATGTTGAGCCTTAAGCCAACGTTTTTACTCTCTTCTTTCACTTTCAGCAAGAGGCGTTTTAGTTCCTCTTCACTTTCTGCCATAAGGGTGGTGTCATCTGCAAATCTGAGGTTATTGATATTTCTCCCAGAAATCTTGATTCTAGCTTGTGCTTCTTCCAGCCCAGCATTTCTCATGATGTATTCTGTATACAAGTTAAAGCAGGGTGACAGTATATAGCCTTGACGTACTCCTTTTCCTATTTGGAACCAGTCTGTTGTTCCATGTCCAGTTTTAACTGTTGCTTCCTGACCTGCATACAGGTTTCTCAAGAGACAGGACAGATGGTATCGTATTCCCATCTCTTGAAGAATTTTCCAGTTTATTGTGATCCACACAGTCAAAGGCTTTGGCATAGTCAATAAAGCAGAAATAGATGTTTTTCTGGAAGTCTCTTGCTTTTTCGATAATCCAGCGGATGTTGGCAATTTGATCTCTGGTTCCTCTGCCTTTTCTAAAACCAGCTTGAACATCTGGAAGTTCACGGTTCATGTACTGCTGAAGCCTGGCTTGGAGAATTTTGAGCATTACTTTACTAGCGTGTGAGGTGAGTGCAATTGTGCATTAGTTTGAGCATTGTTTCGCATTGTCTTTCTTTGGGACTGGAATGTAAACTGACCTTTTCCAGTCCTGTGGCCATTGCTGAGTTTTCCAAATTGCTGGCATACTGAGTGCAGCACTTTCACAGCATCATCTTTTAGGATTTGAAATAGCTCAACTGGAATTCCATCACCTCCACTAGCTTTGTTTGTAGTGATGCTTTCTAAGGCCCACTTGACTTCACCTTCCAGGATGTCTGGCTCTAGCTGAGTGTGAGTGATCACACCATTGGGATTATCTGAGTCGTGAAGATCTTTTTTGTAAAGTTCTTCTGTGTATTCTTGCCATCTCTTCTTAATATCTTCTGCTTCTGTTAGGTCCATACCATTCCTATCCTTTATTGAGCCCATCTTGTCATGAAATGTTCCCTTGGAATCTCTGATTTTCTTGAAGAGATCTCTAGTCTTTCTCATTCTGTTGCTTTCCTCTATTTCTTTGCATTGATTGCCAAGGAAGGCTTTCTTTTCACTCCTTGCTATTCTTGGGAATTCTGCATTCAGATGGGTATTTCTTTCCTTTTCTCCTTTGCTTTTCGCTTCTCTTCTTTAAACAGCTATTTGTAAGGCCTCCTCAGACAGCCATTTTGCTTTTTTGCATTTCTATTTCTCTGGGATGGTCTTAATCCCTGTCTCCTGTACAATGTCACGAACCTCTGTCCATAGTTCATCAGGCACTCTGTCTACCAGATCTAGTCCCTTAAATTTATTTCTCACTTCCACTGTATAATTACAAGGGATTTGATTTAGGTCATGCCTGAATGGTGTTGTGGTTTTCCCTACTTTCTTCAATTTCAGTAAGGATATCTGAATACTTTGACTGTTTCTGGTAATGAGGATGTAAGAGAACCTGTAAGGATCCTTGTCTTCTAGAATTCACCACGTTATGAATTACCCCCATGTTTAAGTGTGGGCTAGATTTAGTGACAGGCTTCTAGTGAGCAGACTGCTGTAGATATGATGAGAAGTTACTTTCAAGATAAGGTTACAAAGACTGTGGCTTCCTCCTGGACCCTCTCTTGTTTTTCTCTGAGGAAAGCCAGATACTATACTGGCTCTTTGTAGAGGCCTTGGTGGCAAGAAATGACAGCCTAGCGACCTGAGGCCTGCTAACAGTCATATGGTGAGTTTAGAAGCAGATCCTCCCCCATCAAATCCTGAAATGACTGCGGCCCCGGCAAACATGGCGACCGCAGCCCATGAGAGGCCCTGACGCAGAGGCACTCAGCTGAGCTGCACCAGGATCTCTGACCCACAGAGAATAAACGGTTGCCGATTTAGGCTGCTAAATTTGTCAGGCAGCAATAGATGACTAACATGTTGTTTGAAACAGAAGAGAAAACAAGAGGTTATATCATGAAGCAAGGAAAAACCCATGTTTATGATGAAACATGTTCTGATATTCATTTCAGTGTAGACATCAAATCACCTTTAAGCCTCAGACTTAGTATCTTTCTGGACAGATTCTTGATTTTGGGACACGCTCCACTCTGCTCTCCTAAACTCTCTAGCTGGAAACCCAGATGGATTTATTATAAGGAGATTCCAAGAGAACATTCCCATACCCATACTACCTATAAGCCAGAACTCAAGTCTTGAGAATCATTCATGGGCCTTTTTATTATGATTAAGTCTGTACCAACATCCTTCAGAAGGACCAGAGAAGGAGTAACCTGTAAGAAATGGTTATTGTTGTTCAGTCGCTAAGTCATGTCTGACTCTTTGTTACTCCATGGACTGCAGCATGCCAGGCTTCCCTGTTCTTCACTATTTCCTGGAGTTTACTCAGACTCATGTCCTTTGAGTTGGTGATGCCATCCAACCATCTCATCCTTCACCCCCTTCTCCTCTTGCCCTCAATCTTTCCCAGCATCAGGGTCTTTTTCAATGACTCGCCCCTTTGCATCAGGGGCCAGAGTATTGGAGCTTCCAGATCAGTTCTTCTAATGAATATTCAGGGTTGATTTCATTTATGATTGACTAGTTTGATCTCCCTGTAGTCCATGGGACTCTCAAGAGTCCTCTCCAACACCACAGTTCAAAAGCATCAATTCTTCAGTGCTCAGCCTTCTTTATGGTCCAACTCTCACATCCGTATATGACTACTTGAAAAACCATAGCTTCAACTATATGAACCTTTGTTGGCAAAGTGATGTCTCTGCTTTTTAATATGTTGTCTAGGTTGGTCATAGCTTTTCTTCCAAGGAGCAAGTCTCTTTTAATTTCATGGCTGCAGTCACTATCTGCAGTGATTTTGGAGCCCAAGAAAATAAAATCTGCCTCTGTTCCCACTTTCCCCCCATCTATTTGCCATGAAATGACAAGATAGGATGCCATGATCTTCATTTTTTGAATGTTGAATTTTAAGCCAGCTTTTTCAGTCTCCTCTTTCACCCTGATCAAGCGGTTCCTTAGTTTCTCTTCACTTTCTGCCATTAGAGCGGTATCATCTGCATATGTGAGGTTGTTGATATTCTTTCCAGCAATCTTGATTCCAGCTTGCGAGTCTTCTGGCCTGGTATTTTGCATGATGTACTCTGCATGTAAGTTAAATAAGCAGGGTGACAATATACAGCCTTGATGTACTCCTTCCCAGATTTTGAACCAGTCTGTTGCTTCATGTCTGGTTCTAACTGTTGATTCTGACCTACACCTCCTTTTCAGCACACATTAGAATCAAGCACCTCTCTATTTTCTGGTCCTCCTTTACCCACCCTTCAACATCCACTGCCATCACAGGCACTCAAATGTGTGGTGAGGGGCCCAAGAAGGACTGTGCCTGGCAGTTCAGTCAGTACAGCTAGGACACAGTCAATTTCAACTACACTTGCTGGGTACAAACCCCTCTTCTATCATCTGCTTGCTCACTTTAGAAAGTGACTCAAAAATAGTATTTTTCTGAGAAAACAAAACAAAACAAAGTGACTCTAAAAAGTTCACCATAAAGGTAGCAACAGTCTCCAACTCACCGTGGAACTGTGTAAGAGGGGGAATAAGCAAAAGAAGCAAGCATCCTCCTCACCTTGCCTTTTTTCATACAGATGGTACATGGAAGTGGTCCAACAATAGATAAGGAGACGTTTCCCTTTATTAAAGTATGACAGCTAGTTCTATAACCCTTAGTGAATTAATGAAGCTAGATATTAAGTATAAATTCTGTTAATATCACAAAAAGAGAGCCCACCAGACGTTATGTGCTTTCTGACAGAAGACCATTATGCTACCTATGAAAGTCTCGCCATACAATGAGGGCCTGAGGCCAAATCTGATCACATCTCTAGACCCAAATACCAATTTACAGGGAATAAAGAGGACAGAGAAATATGTCAAACCTCACCATGCCGATGTTCCTAGCAAAACTCAGACTATGGAAAACTTGAGAAGACAAATAACTTTGGTTATTCAACAAATATATAGCAAAAATCTAAGAGACAAAGAAGAAACCTATAGATTAAAAGAAATGTCAAAGACACATTAACCAATCTGTGTGTTTGAACTTTATCTGGCCCTTGTGTCAAATAAATTTAAGAATTATGACACTTATGAAACAACTGCAAATTTGAATACTGACTAGTTATCTGATGCTACCAAGGAATTACTGTTAGTTTCTTTGGGAGCGTAATAACGGCACAATAGTTATGTATTCTATAAGTGAAGTTGCTCAGTCGTGTCCGACTCTTTGTGACCCCATGGACTGTAGCCTACAAGGCTCCTCTGTTCATGGGATTTTCCAGGCAAGAGTACTGGAGTGGGTTGCCATTTCCTTCTCAGGGGATTTTCCCAACCCAGGGACCAAATCTGGGTCTCCAGCACTGCAGACAGACGCCTTACCGCCTGAGCCACCAGGGAAGCCCTTTAGGTGTCCTCTGTCCACAGGACTGCTTTAGCAAATCTAGCCTTTTGTGGTTCCTTATAAATTTTAGTATTATTTGTTCTAGTTCTGTGAAAAATGTCATAGGCATTTTGACAGGAACTGCATTAAATCTGCAGACTGCTTTGGGACTTCAGACAATACTACCAAGCTACAGTAATCAAAACAGCATGGTATTTGTACAAAAACATGACAGACAGACACACAGACCAAAAGAACAGAATAGAGAGCCCAGAACTAAACCTACATACCTACAGTCAATTAATCCTTGACAAAGGATATAAGAATACACAATGGAGAAAAGAAGGTCTTTTTAGCTAGTGACATTAGGAAAGCTGGATAGCTACATGTAAATCAGTGAAGTTAGAACATACCCTCATACCATAAACAAACCAAACAAACAAAAAAAAAACCCTCAAATGGTTTTAAAGACCTATATATAAAACGTGATACCATAAAACTTCTGGAAGAAAACATAGGCAAAATAGTCTCATAGTCTCAAATTACAGCAATATTTTCTTAGATCAGTGGTCCAAAAGAAAACAAATAAAATAAAAAATAAACAAATGGGACCTAGTCAAACTTAATAAAAATTTTTTTTTAAAGAAAACTGTTAACAAAACAGAAACACAGTCTACAGACTGGGAGAAAATATTTGCAACTGATGTGACTGACAGTCAATATCCAAAATGTACAAACAGCTCATACAACTCAGTATCAAAAAGAATAAAATATAAAAACAACAGAATCAAAGGATGGACAGAAGATCTAAACAGACATTCCTTCAAAACAAACATACAGATAGCCAACAAATCATGAAAAGACACTCAACATCACTGATTACTGAGAAATTAAAATTAAAAATGGCCACCATCAAAGCAAAAAGTCTGGAGAGAATGTGGAGAAAAGGAAACCTTCCTACACAGTGGGAATATAAATTGGTACAGCCACAATGAAAAAGAGTATGGAGGTTTCTTAAAAAACTAAAAATAGAGTTACCACATGATCCAGCAATCTCACTCCTGGGCATAAATCCAAAAAAGATGAACACTCTAATCTGTAAAGATAAATGCACCCCAGTGTTCACAGCAACACTATGTACAATAACAAGGGCATGGAAAGAGCCCAAGTACCCATCAACAGATGATGGTCTAAGAAGACACCACAGTTTAAGAAGCGTGGGCGTGAGAACGTCACACTCAGTGAGGGAAGTCAGACAGAGACAGATACTATGACGTCACTTAAGTGTGGCACCTAAGCAGTAGTACAATGTATCTATGTACAAACAGAAACAGACTCACAGACGCAGAGAGCAGACTTACGGTCACCACAGGGGACAGGGAAGGGCAGATGAGGGGTATGGGGTTGCAGATACAGTTAACCCAGAACTATGTATGTATCACTGAATCACTCTGCTGGAGAGCTAACACTAACACGATAATGTAAATCAATTGTATTTCAATTTAAAAGAAAGTATTCTTAGACACAGAAAACAAACTTATGGTTATCAATAGGGAAATGGGAGGAGGGATAAATTAGCAGTATGGCATTACCAGATATATACACTTTGACATATATAAAATAAACAGTACGTGCGTGTGTGCATGCTAAGTCGCTCAGTCATGTCCCACCCTGTTTGACCCCATGGACCACAGCCTCCAGGCTCCTCTGTCCACGGGATTCTCCAGGCAACAGCACTGGAGTGGGTGGCCACGCCCTCCTCCAGGGGATCTTCCCGACCCAGGGATCAAACCCGCATCTCTAATGTCTCCTGCACTGGCAGGCAGGTTCTTTACTACTAGCACCACCTGGGAATCCCTAGGGAATTATATTCAATATCTTGTAATAACCTGAAATGGAAAAGAATTGGAAAAATACAATATAACTGAATCACTTTGCTGTATACCTGAAACTAACAATATTATGAATCAACTACATTTCAATTAAAAAAAATGTTATACTCTGTAAATACAGTGAAGTATTTAAGCAAAAAATGATGTCTGGGATCTTTTCCAAAAATAAAATCAGAGGACAAAGTATATAGGGTACCTGCAGATTACTATATATTACTCTGTTTGCCTATGTATATATTTGAAATTTTCCATAATAACAGGTTTAAAAACATATTATTTGCAGTGGAAAAGGTTCTCCCACCATTTCATCCCTTTCCCACTGTTGTTTGAACCTCATCACTACTTACTGGTTGTACCACTAGAGATATGGTTCTAAACATTAAATGGAAAAGCTGAGAATCAATTCATAAATGAATTACATACAAAGTTATATACTAAGCAAGTAGGGATCTGGCCCGTATACTTTATTTCTAGCTTTCTCTTTTCATTTAACTTTCAAGGGAGATTAAACATAGATCAAAAATCCCAATTTCTAGAAGGGATGTTAAGTTATCCCTTCCAACCTACACATATTGATTGCTATTATCTACTATTTATCAGGGGCTGTGGGGATATAAAAATGAATAAAACTGGAAAGAACCTTTGTCTTTCTGGAGCTTACAATCTAGAATGGAAAACAGAAGTAACCACATAAATAAATATAAAACTGCAAATGTGGTCTTCAAAGTGAGAAGAACAAGCTAGGACAGCCTGTAATAATGGGCTGTGAATAGTTCAAGCCTCTTGAGAGAAATCATGGTTAAGTTCAGACACACTCAAACTGATGTTAACTGAGTGAAGTGGGGTGAGGAAGTACGATAGGGAACAGGTACGGATGGCGTGCAGGCTGCAGCAGGGGAGCCCAGTCAAGGGGCGGTCCGGAGGGCCAGTGTGGCAGAGGATCTGAGAGCAAAGGATGACACAGAGCAAGTTTAGGCAGGACCCAGATCATACAGGTCGTAATAAAGGCTTGTCTTTTTCTAAGAACCAAGGGCCGCCAACAAAGGGTTTTACCAAGAGGGTGATGTACTCGTGAAAGATCATTCTGGCAGGAAACCCAGTGAGGTACAGCGAGCTTCCTTCCACACAGTGGTAGAGATAAGGGCACTAGGATGGGAGCTTTGATAGATCATTATTACTGCGATCCTGAGAGAGTCAAAGAGATTCCTTTAATTTTTGTTAGTGTCAGTTGTTTTTGTCTCTGGAGCAAATAAGAAAAGAAATTAACAAATCTCAAGAGTCTGTCAGGTGTGTCAATCCCATGAAGACAGGTACAGGGATTCTGGCATAACTGAATCACAGTCTCCCAGACACACCACTTATCTACATTGGGACCTGGAAGTAGCTGTAGCGTCATTAATGTGATCTTGGTTTTTGTCTTGTAAGTGTGTCATGATTTTATGGCATACTAAAGTCTTATACTTTTATATGAAACCTATCGTTCTTTTATGGTTTCCTACTCACTTCATGATTATAAAAATTCTATCCTCATTTTCTTATTTTTTAATATTTTTAATACCTTTCATTGGGGGGACTTCCCTGGTGGTTCAGTGATTAAGAATTTGCCCTCTAATGCAGGGATATGAGTTTGATCCCTGGTCTGGGAGCTAAGATCCCACAGGCGGCAAGGCAACTATGCCGGAGGGCCACAACTCCTGGACCTCATGCGCAGAGCCCGCATGGCGCAGGGGGAGCTCATGTGTTCATGAGTTCAGCCGCGACTGAAATGCAACACAGGCAAGTAGGCACACTGTTTTCAAAGTTTTTATTTTGACATTGAATCTAATATGTTTAAATTTTGATGTAAGGAGTGAGATAGGAATTCAATTAGAAAAAAATATTCAGCTTATTGGCTAGGTGAGGCTTTAAAGTATATTAGGGTATAGCCATATATCCCAATACAAAATAAAAAGTTAAAAAAATATATATATAATAATTGAAATGTGACCCAAAGCATTAATGGTGGGTCTTAATCCTAAAGCAAAAACGAAAAAAAAGTTTTTGTCAAGAAGACAGAACTTCTTTCTACAACTCGAATGTACTATTTAAATATAATTTCTTTTGCCCTAATTTACCATCTGTAGAGTACTACACAGTACAATATGGACCAGTAATAAGAAAATGAAGTATATATTTGTTTAAATGTGGCAAATTTAAATATTTAAATTAAGAATGAGACATTTAAGCTTTAAATTGTAATGAACTAATAGAACCATGTTCTTTCTAAATAAACAGTATCATTAAAAGTAACCTATAGACACTAAAGGAATATTTTATACCAACATAAGAAAATCTCCTTAAAATCAACTTAGTTGAAACTGTATTTTTAAATATCATTAATTTAAAACATAAAATATTGCTTAAAAAAATGTGGAGAATACAGAACAGTCCAAATAAAAACACTGTCATATCAGGATGCATCCCAATCAGACTCCAATAGAAAATTGACGGCAGCACAACAAGATAATGTCCTATGTTACAAACATTGTCTTCCATAATTCTGGTAAAGATGACAACAGTAAATATAACTAGGGTATGTGCTTACTTTTTTAATGGGCATGAGAATCATTTATTTCAATGCTAGGTTTATATAACCTCGAAACACAACTGAAGACAAGAATATTAACTCTTTATGATTTAAAAAAAAAAATCAACTCTTTATGATTTAACAATGTTTTAGAAAGAATGCCACAGAGAAAGAGCAAATCTATTCAATGCAAGCAATAATAAGTAGGTCAAATCACATCTGACCAAAATGCAGCTTAGTATTTATTTTTCAAAGAAACTCTAGTCACATTAATCATTTCAGGCTAAAACAGAGACACATAATTTAGAGCTATAAAATATACTTGGAAATTTTGAAAGCATTATTGTTAAATATAATAAAGAAAAATGACATAGCATTTTAGTACTGAATTCTTCTGGAGCTATCCATTTAGGACTAAGGAAACAGGTAAGATTTACAGATCACTGTGAGAATCATCTCACTCAGTATTTCTTTTTAAATTTTTAAATAGTTAGCTAGAAAAAAATTAATAAAATAATTTATTTACCTGACCGCTACCCGAAGTTGCCATGTTGATTTCTGCCACTCCTTGACCTTCATTCTGCCGCTCAGCTTCACGTGAGCCGGCTTCATGCTTGCTCTGAGATGACCTCTGTTAATATGGAGTTAACATCAGTACATACAAAAATGGTGAATGCTGTCTTAGCCCACAGCTTTCCTTCTTTCTTGCTTTAAAGCTCTGAATGCATCAATTATACAGGTTTACAAAAGCATGGAACTGCACTTCATACTTCATAACCTCCAGCAGGGTTGTCAGTTGACTATTTCGGTAAAAGCAAAGTGAAGTGTGTCCCTCGAGCATTAGAGCCGCACAAGACAAAGGATTTTCTGAGACTCACAGAAACACCATCCTCCACCAGCTGTGCTCACATCACTATCAGGGACATAACCCAACTAGAACAAATAACTATCTTTTCCGCAAGATCACATGGTTCTGGTATTTAATAGAGCTGCAAATATAACAGTTACTACCTAAGCTTGTAAATACCTTCTATGTAAGCATATTTATACACACACACATTTATTTTTATATACATCTTCTGCTAATAAAAGTCATATGAAACCAACAGATAAGCTCTTAGATTCTAATATGAATCAAACCAAAACCTCTTCTAATGTAACCACCATCTGTTATGTAAAGTGAAAGGGCAAGATTATATCCAGTAAAAGCAGTCATTTCAAGACAGATTATATCCCGTGCAAAGCAGTCCCTCTGAAAAATATCACCACAAAATCAAAGAAATAAAATAATCTATCAATTATCTTTTATAGAAACCAGTGTGCCTCCTCTAGGACAATTATAGGCAAAATTAAAAATTACACATTAAAAAGTGTGACATAATAATGGAAAACTATATTACAAAATGGCTTCCACTGGAGTTTCTTTAAACATAAAGCTTTCCTAGACCATTTAAAATGGTCCACTTTAAGTGGTCCACTCCACTTTCCTAGACCACTTAAAAATAATTTACATATACTATTTCCATCAATAAACAAGTGTAAGTTATACATAGGCAAAAGAGAGGTAGTCCCAGTAATTCAGAAACAAGAAAAAAAGAGTACCATGGGAAAGTGACACTATAAACTGTAACAAAATCACCCAGAGAATACAAAGGCATTGAAGAGAAAATATGAATCAACAGCCACTAAATCCACAAAGATTTGACACCAACATCAAGAAGACGTCAATATAAAAGGCGTTATCGAGTATGTGCTATGCTAGTTACTTGCAATAGGCTGGAGAATACAGCCCTGATGAAACGAGACACTATTCAATGCACCCTTCAAGATTGAGTCTAGTCAGGGATACTATTAAATGATGAAAGAAACGACAGTAGACGACAAGTACTCTGAAAAAAAGGGTACAGGCTGCTTATAAGGATATATAGCAGAGGGACATCAGACATCGTGGGAGTCCGGGTAAGTGCTCTCTTAGGAAGCGTTGTTTGCACTGAGATCTAAAATATAAACAGGAGTTCTAGGAAATGGGATATGGCAGAGGATGAAGGAAACAGAGACCATAGGCAAAGATTTAGGGAAATAGAGACCATACGCAAAGGAGCTGGGACGGGAGGAACAAGGTTTGCTCCAGAATATCAAAGAATTACAGTGTGAAGAGTAGAACAGAGAGATGGTTAAAAAAAGGAACTTAATGATTTTGTTGAATTTTAGTGTGATTCTCAGATGGCACTCATGCCCCCACATAACCAATACTAGTAATACTAAAGAAAAAGGTGCATGTATTCTGATCGTTTAAACTCAAATTTTAAATGGACTAAGTAGGTGGGAAATAGAAGAGATCAACTTGCAGACTATATATTAAAGGAAGTGGGAGATGATGGTCCTTTACACCCAGGGAAGCACTGATGCAGATAAAAGCAGTGGAGACAGAGGTCAGTCTGAAGGACTGCATGATAGGCTGCATACAGTGAGTGCTGAAAGGGCTGAGGTCACAAACTACTCTTCTGTTTCTTAGTTCACACTGCTGAGAAATGGTGGTACCATTCACAGAGACAGATAATACTTAAGGAGAATGAGGATTTGGAGGATGTGGGGGACACAAGGAGGACTTAGGAGAACGGCATCATTAATTATGCTTTGGGTATGTTGGATTTAAAATGCCTTTAACTTTTGCTATCCAAAAGTCTACAAGCAATAAACGCTGGAGAGGGTGTGGAGAAAAGGGAACCCTCTTACACTGCTGGTGGGAATGCAAACTAGTACAGCCACTATGGAGAACAGTATGGAGATTCCTTAAAAGACTGGAAATAGAATTGCCATATGACCCAGCAATCCCACTGCTGGGCATACACACCGAGGAAACCAGAATTGAGAGAGACACGTATACCCCAGTGTTCATCACCGCATTGTTTACAATATCAAGGACGTGGAAGAAACCTAGATGCCCATCAACAGACAAATGGATAAGGAAGCTGTGGTACATATACACAATGGAATATTACTCAGCCATTAAAAAGAATACATTTGAATCAGTTCTATTGAGGTGGATGAAACTGGAGCCTATTATACAGAGTGAAGTAAGCCAGAAAGAAAAACACCAATACAGTATACTAAAACATATATATGGAATCTAGAAAGATGGTAACGATAACCCTGTATGCGAGACAGCAAAAGAGACACAGATGTATAGAACAGTCTTTTGGACTCTATGGGAGAGGGCAAGGGGGGGATGATATGGGAGAACGGCATTGAAACATGTATATTATCATATGTGAAGCAGATCGCCAGTCCAGGTTTGATGCATGAGACAGGGTGCTCAGGGCTGGTGCTCTGGGGTGACCCAAAGGGATGGGATGGGAAGGGAGGTGGGAGGGGGGGTTCAGGATGGGGAACACATGTACACCCACGGCTGAGTCATGTCAATGTATGGCAAAACCACCACATAGTGTAACGTAATTAGCCTCCAATTAAAGTAAATAAATTTTTAAAAATGGCTTTAAGATAATTCACCCACTTTAAGTGTACAACTCAATGACTTTGAATAAATTTACCAAGAATCACCATACTTCAGTTTTAGCCCATTTTCATCATTCTAAAAATATTCTTTGTGCTCATTTATAGATAATCCCCATTCCCACTCACAGCTCCAAGTAACTATGACTCTACTTTGTAAACTTGCCTTTTCTGTATATTTACTGTAAATGGAATATATGGACTTACATGTCTAGCTACTTTTACTCGGTATAATGTTTTTGAGGTTCACCTCTGTTATAGTGTGTGTCAACAATTTGCTCCTTTTAATTGCCAAACAGTATTACATTGTAACAGTATAAATTTTATCTATTGATTCACCAGTTGATACATTTTTTCATTTTTCTACTTTTGGGCTACTGTGAATAATACTGCCATGAATATTCAAATTAAAGTCTCTGTGTGGACAGATGTGCTCATTTCTCTTAGAGAGCTAGAAGTGGAATTGCTGGGTCATATGGTAACTGTACGTTTAATACTTTAGATAACTGCCAAACTTTTCCAAGTGGCTGAACCATTTTACATTCCCATCAGCAACGTATGACAGCTTCTATTTATCCACATCCTTGCCAATGCTTATTGCTTTCTTCATGATTACAGACATCCTAGTGAGTACAGAGTGATACATCACTGAGGTTTTTTTTTTTTAATCACTGAGGTTTTAACTGGACTTCCTTAATGACCAATGATGTCGAGCCTATTTTCATGTGCTTATTAGCCATTCCTATTTATTTTTTTGGTGAAATGTGTATGCAAATCTTTGGCCCATTTGGAAGTTGGGCTTTCTCTTTATTATTACAAGAGTACTCTGCATGGGACTTTCAAAACTATTTCTCACTGGCTATTTTCTAGAGATTATTAAACCATGCCACAATTTTCCTCACAGCTCCCATCTTTTGGGGGCCCTCTCCCCCAGATGTATACACTTGTCAGTAAATAACCTATTGGAAAGAATACAAAAGAAAGTGGTAGCACTGGTTGCCTCATGTACCCTTTTGAAACTTCTGAGATTTTAATCAAGTGCAATAGTTATATCATCTGAGTAACAGCCTGAATCTAGACCCTAAACCAGAGTTGTTAGCAGGTAGGGCAAAGATAGTGTTATAAGATGCTTCATGATGGAGAAATTATTTGGCAGACATCTTTTCTTCTGTATACTGTATGTGAACTAATTTATGAGTATCTGATCCCCAGTTTTCTCCATTTTCTAGCTTCCCTTCTGATAGTCAAATAGCAAAAGAAACATCAAACAGCAAAATTAAAAAGTTTTCTTTCTTAAATAAGACATGACACCTTCTTTTAGTTTATATTCATTGAATAAATGTAACCACTTAAGGCTTTGAAAAAGATGGCCATTTTTATAACAAAAAGAAACAAGAACAGACCAGGTTACAGTGGTAGACAGTTGGCCCCAAATCCAATGATATACATGAAATCTTAAACAGACAGAAAAGCACAAACAAGCCCCCGACATGAAATAAACTTGTGATTGTGCTGACAATGAGAACTGTTACTAACAAATGACAATTTTTCTTAGGAATTTCTAGAGGCCTATTTCTAGAGGTTTGTAAAGTTTGGAAACGTACTGACAGTGAGTATATTATACCAGGCAAATGATGACCAAAAGAAGCCCCATGCAGTAATACTAATAGCAAAGAAGGCTATTTCACACACATAAAAGAGTCAGTCAAGAATAAAAAATAAATGTAAATATTGATTTAGAAATTAAAAAAAAACCCTGTTGATGCAAACAGTAAAAATCATAATATAAGAAAGATGGTGAATAAAAACTAACTGTAACTAAAGAAGCTAGAAAAACAACAGCAAAAACTCAAAGCAGAAAAAATGTATATAAATAGAAAATATAAATGCAGTGCTGCTCAATAAAAAACAAAAGTCGCCTCTCTAAAGCCAGTTTTAAAAATAGAGTATAGTAATTTTGATCAAGGAACAAAACAAAACAAAACACAGATAAACTACCCTGGAAACCCAAAGGGGCCACAATAACCAGCATGCCACATACAGCAATGCCAGTGACACTGAAAAAGGAGTAAAGAGAGTTTTGTTTTATTTTGGAAGGAAAAAACCAGTCCTGAAGAGTTAACACTGCAAAAAGGACACAGTCTGTATATTACAAATACTTGGCTCATCCTGACTTAAAACATCCAGGTTAAACTACTTTTAGCAATGTGACTGTTACACTGAACTTGACTACTTAGCAAGTAGTACATATTTCAAATTCAGACGTACTGAAGCCAAAGCTTCCAAGATATTTAAAAAGCAAGGCACAGATGAAAAGAGTCTTAAAGACACTGTTTCTGAAAATTATACTTTTTAACATTAGAATTAATTCTCTTCCCTGTGTATAAATGGGCCTGTGCTAAGTTTCTGCCTCCAAACAGAACTATTCATTATTTGCTCAGATTTTCCATGGGTGGACAATATATGCTGGCGATGAGCGCTGTTGCTGCTGTTTAGTTGCTAAGTCGTGTCCTACTCTTCTGCAACCCCATGGACGGTAGTCCACCAGGTTTCTCTTTCTAGAGGATTTCCTAGGTAAGAATACTGGAGCGGGTTGCCATTTCCTTCTCCAGGGAATCTTCCAGACCCAGTGATAGAACCTGCGTCTCCTGTGCTGGCAAGCAGATTCTTTACCACCGAGCTACCTGGGAAGCATGCTGCTGATGAAAGGACACGCCAAATCTGTTTCACATACAAGTTTTCTCTCACCGTAAAAGCTGTACAGTTACTAAAAAAACATTACAAAACTGGACAAACTAAAAAAAACAAGGAGGTATTAACAATGGTTACCTGCCTTTTCATCTCATTTCTGATACACTATGTTTGTTTGTGCATATTAAAAAATGGGATCAAAGTGTACATACTATTTTGTATATCATAAACATTTAAAAATACCAACAAGTACTTCATCATGTTTTTAGTAATTATATTTAGAATAAAGCACTAGGCTGATATTTCATTCTCTGCATTCTCTTCTTTTTTTCTGTATGACCTGGAATGTGAGTCTCAATATGGCTGCACATTAGAAACTCTGCATTGAGGGAACCCCAAATACTGAGCCAATGTTTCCTAGCAACAATTCTGTATTGTTCAATGTGGACTTTTATTCAATACTTTTTGCTCTTATTGCATAGAGACAGGTCTTCCTGTAGCTTACTTAAGAAGCAAATACTTTATTTTCTCTGAGCCTCCCACATGCTATTTTTCCTTATTCAGCAATAGTTCATTTAAGTTCTATATAGGTTTTCTTTTTATTTATCCATAAACAAGGTGAGCAGTGCCCAAATTCAGTGGCTATAAATAGCTTAAGGGATGGTTTTTTATACCCCCATCCTTTTGTGTGGTGATCAAAACCAAATTTTAGCTGCAGAGCACACAAATATGGTTTTAACCCACTTTTTAATCTTCATTTCCAGAAGTACCTAGTGTAACCAATTCTGGAAACTTTCAGGATTCCACAGAGTAAGATGAGTTGCTTTGTGACCTCTTACTGCTCACTCTGGGGTCAATTCTCTACCATAATCTAGAAGAATGATTTGTTTATCTGCTTTGCAGTTCTCCAAATGTTATTAATTGTCACTTTCCCTGGTATTTGTGCTTTTTCATTTTATCCTTTTACTGTCATTTTAATGAAGTTTGTAAAGTAAGCATAGATAAATGTGTATGATCAATTTTTACTGCAGATTACACGAGGAGGTAGCTTATTGACAAATTGTTAGTAGCCAAATTACATGGAAACAGATAACTGAAGTAAGGTATCTACTTAGGGCTCTACAAGCTTTAACTGCCTAAAAGTTATGAAGCAATCATAGTAGTATAGGTTTTTGAACTCTACTTAATTTAATGAAAAAGCTTATCAAGTGTCTCAATTCTCTAGAATATCTATTTCAATGATGTCATGCTAATTACACACATTTTCTCTTCTTAGAATAACCACCTATCATTATATCTGCAAACAAAAGAGACAATTTACTAACCTCTGCTTCTGTTGCTTGGGACTGTAAAAGCTGTCGTATACGAAGTATGTCCTTTTCTATTTGTTGAATTCTGGTTATTCTTCGCTAAAATAAAATAAGTAACCAAATTAGATCTATTTTTATTAAAAACATTAGTTTTTAATATTAATTTAATATTAACCATTCTGTGATTACCATTTAAAAGCTTAGGATTATAGCAAACCATTCTTTTTTTGTATACCAAATCATTCTCATGTGAGAATTAGATACATATATATACATATACATATTCATATACTGAGGACATTAGTGGATCAGTTCAACTTTTTAACATATCTAACTTTATAAAACAGATCTCTAGATTTAGGAAAACTGTACAAATGCAAGTCATGTGTCTACTTGGACCATAAAGAAAGGTGAGCACCGAAGAATTGATGCTTTTGAACTGTGGTGCTGGAGAAGACTCTTGAGAGCCCCTTGGACTGCAAGGAGACCCAACCAGTCCATCCTAAAGGAAATCAGTCCTGAATATTCATTGGAAGGACTGATGCTGAAACTGAAGCTCCAATACTTTGGCCACCTGATGTGAAGAACCAACTCACTGGAAAAGATCCTGATGCTGGGAAAGATTGAAGGCAGAAGGAGAAGGGGACGTCAGAGGATAAGATGGTACCATGGATGTCAGTGGACATGAGTTTGAGCAAACTCAGGGAGATAGTGAAGGACAGGAAAGCCCGGTGTGCTGCAGTTCAGAGTAGCAAAGAAGTGGACATGACTAAGCAACTGAACAACAAATGATAAATAACAGTGTGAAACTGGTATTTAAAAGCTGTTTTCAAAAACTATTTCAAAAAGAAAAGTACATCTGAATTTAAACTTTTATATTAATTTAGATGTCAGTACAGTATAATGGGTTTATATAAAGTATGGCATCCTGTAAAGAGAAAGAGCATATGATTTTTTTTTAAGAAGCATCAGTATGTAAACAATAAGAATAATCTTCCGCAAAGTTACTCCTATTACAGGTCAGCAGTACCTTTCAGAGTTAGCTTTCCCAAATACTCACTGCAGCTAAACATTACTCCCAATGATTGTAGGAGTTACTGCTTCCCCCATATACTGAGATCTTCAAGTGAACACAAAGCAGTAACTACAGCAATGTGGAACTGAAAACTGGGGGAAATGTTTTCAAGTATATATGTTTTAAAAATAAGTACTGCCAATATTGTATCATCTTCGGCTGTAATTCCATAGTTGACCTTGTAACATTGCTATAAAAAACTGTATTGTAAGAGTAATTGTTTCAATGAGTAAAAAGTGTCAGAAACTAGATGGAGTTATTTCCAAACTTTTTATGATTATGTATCCATCAATGAAAGATTTCTGAGCATGTTTACTTCTATAGATAATTAAAGTATTGTAACGAATAGCTCTAAGTATATATAGCTAAAAAACTTGCATATAAAACTCACCCTTTGATCATATAGTTTTGTTTAAATACAATGTCCTTACGATTTTATTGCCATAGTAGGAATGACTACTGTTGATGTTTCCATTGTTATGATAAACATGGAAAAGCTCAAAAAAGTGGTGCTCACCAAAAAAGAAAACTTCCTCCCTCTGTCCCTCCTTTGTAACACTAAACTATGCTGATTCTCTATCATGATTCTGAAAATAGTAAATTTACAATAAATAATATTATCTAATTAAGACATTTTACCATGTCCAATTTTCACCATGAAAACATGCTAAGAAGAAATACTTTTGGTAGCTAGCTCTCTAAAGATTCTGCAGAGATGAGTGATCACTTCCACATTAGACACACTAAATACATCCTGGCATTACAGAAACAATAAAACTATCTACACTTACTAGTTGCATAATATTTCATCGTTTTCCTCTCTTTATATAACCATCTCCCCCTCACCAATTAAGTCCCAAATCAAAATTTGTAATAGTTAGAGGATGAAAACAGGAAAATAGGTCTAACATTCCTCTTCACAAAACTATATTTCTGTATTGCTATTAGGTCACTAAAGCCTGTAATCAAGTCTACGCCTTGATGATTGCTTCCACAATAACCTCTGGGCTTTTGTTACTCAGTATAAAATGGAAGAAGCCAGTAGCATTTCTTTTCATTCTCTATATGACAATCTTGAATATTTATGAAATTAAATGAAATGCAAAATGCTTAATTGTTCAGGCATATAGAGATGGTATGACTTTTGAAAAACAGATATAAAAACCATATAGTAATATAGATCGATAAATATATTGAAATTCCATTTAGAATCAAACCCCATATGTGCCAGAAACATTCAGAGGGCTCAAACAAACTTTATGTGTACCAGGACCAGAAGACCCCACAGAGACTGGGAAAGAACTGTGTTTGAGTGTCTCCTGTGAACATATGGGTCGGCAGTGGACTGCCGCAGAGGCAGGGGCTCTGGGTGCAGCAGATGTGCGTAACACAGAAGTCCTCTTGGAGGAGGTCGCCATTAAACCCACCGCAGAGCTGCCAGAACTTACACAGGACTGAGAAACAGACTCCTGGAGGGCACAGACAGAGCCCTGTGCACCAGGACCCAGGAGGAAGGAGCAGTGACCCCACAAGAGTCTGACCCGGACTTGCCCGGGAGTGTCCAGGAGTCTCCGATGAAGCCATGGGTCGGCAGTGGCCTGCTGCAGGGCTGGGGGCACTGAGTGTGGCAGTGTGTGCCCAGGACCTCTTGAGGGAGGTTGCCATTATCTTCATTACCTCCGCTGTAGTTTGGCTCCAGGAAAATAACAGGGAGGGAACTAAGCCCCGCCCATCAACAGAAGACGGATTAAACATTTACTGATCCTGGCCTTGCCCAAAAGAACAAGACCCAGTTTCCCCCTCAGTCAGTCTCTCCCAATCAGGAAGCTTCCATAAGCCTCTTATCCTTCTCCATCAGAGGGCAGATAGACTGAAAACTAACCAATCTGACCACATGGACCACAGCCTTATAGAACTCAATGAAATTATGAGCCATGCCCTGTAGGCCACCCAGGACAGATGGTCACGGTGGAGAGGTCTGACAGAATATGGCCCCCTGGAGAAGGGAACGGCAAACACTTCAGTATTCTTGCCTTGAGAACCCATAAACAGGATGAAAAGGCAAAAAGATAGGACACTGAAAGATGAACTCCCTGGGTTGGTAGGTGCTCACTATTCTACCAGAAATAACTCCAGAAAGACTGAATAGATGGAGCCAAAGCGATAACAACATCCAGTTGTGGATGTGACTAGTGATGGAAGTAAAGCCCAATGCTGTAAAGAGCAACAATGCATAGGAACGTTAGGTCCATGAATCAAGGCAAATTGGAAGTGGTCAAATAGGAGATGGCAAGAGTGAATGTCAACATTTTAGGAATCAGCGAACTAACATGGACTGGAATTGGTGAATTAAACTCAGATGATCATTGTATCTACTACTGTGGGCAAGAATCCCTTAGAAGAAATGGAGTAGCCATCATAGTCAACAAAGGAGTCCAAAATGCAGTCCCTGGATGCAATCTCAAAAACGACCCAATGATCTCTGTTCGTTTCCAAGGCAAACCATTCAATATCATGGTAATTCAAGGCTATGCCCTGATCAGTAATGCTGAAAAAAGTGAAGTTGAACGGTTCTATCAAGACTGACAAGACCTTCTAGAACTAACACCCCCCAAAAGATGTGCTTTTCATTATAGGGGACTAGAACCCTAAAGTAAGAAGTCAAGAAACACCTGGAGTAACAGGCAAATTTGGCCTTCGAGTACAGAATGAAATAGGGCAAAGGGAACAGAGTTTCACCAAGAGAACGCACTGGTCATAGCAAACACACTCTTCCAACAACACAAGAGAAGACTCTACACATGGACATCACCAGACGGTCAACAGTGAAATCAGACTGATTATATTCTTTGCGGCCAAAGATGGAGAAGCTCTATACAGTCGGCAAAAACAAAATCGGGAGCTAACTGTAGCTCAGATCATGAACTCCTTATTGGCAAATTCAGACTTAAATTGAAGAAAGTAGGGAAAACCACTAGACATTCAGGTATGACCTAAATCATATCCCTTACATTATATAGTGGAAGTGAGAAAAAGATTTAAGGTACTAGATATGATAGTCAGAGTGTCTGAAGAAAAACGCATGCAGTTTCGTGACATGGTACAGGAGGCAGGGACCAAGACTATCCCCAAGAAAATGAAGTGTAAAAAGGAAAAATCGTTGTTTGAGGAGGTCGTACAAATGGCTGTGAAAGGCAAAGGAAAAAAGGAAAGATACTCCCATCTGAATGCAGAGTTCCAATGAATAGCAAGGAGAGATAAAAGGCCAAATAAACTGGACAACCTGGATGAAATGGACAAATTCCTAGAAAAGTACAACTCTCCAAGACTAAACCAGGAAGAGATAGATAATATTAATAGACCCATCACAAGCACGGAAATTGAAACCGTAATCAGAAATCTTCCAAAAAACAAAAGCCCAGGACCAGATGGCTTCACAGCTGAATTCTACCAAAAATTTAGAGAAGAGCTAACACCTATTCTACTCAAACTCTTCCAGAAAATTGCAGAGGAAGGTAAACTTCCAAACTCATTCTATGAGGCCACCATCACCCTAACTCCAAAACCCAACAAAGATTTCACAAAAAAAGAAAACTACAGGCCAATATCACTGATGAACTTAGATGCAAAAATCCTTAACAAAATTCTAGCAAATAGAATACAACAACACATTAAAAAAATCATACATCATGATCAAGTAGGCTTTATCCCAGGGATGCAAGGATTCTTCAATATTCGCAAATCAATCAATGTAATACACCACATTAACAAATTGAAAAATAAAAATCACATGATTATCTCAATAGATGCAGAGAAAGCCTTTGACAAAATTCAACATCCATTTATGATAAAAACCCTCCAAAAAGCAGAATAGAAGGAACATACCTCAACATAATAAAAGCTATATATGACAAACCCACAGCAAACATTATCCTCAATGGTGAAAAACTGGAAGCATTCCCCCTGAAATCAGGAACAAGACAAGGGTGCCCACTCTCACCACTACTTTTCAACATAGTTTTGGAAGTCTTGGCCACAGCAATCAGAGCAGATAAAGAAATTAAAGGAATCCAGATTGGAAAAGAAGTAAAACTCTCTCTGTTTGCAGATGACATGATCCTCTATATTGAAAACCCTAAAGACTCTACAAGAAAATTACTAGAGCTAATCAGTGAATATAGCAAAGTTTCAGGATACAAAATCAACACACAGAAATCCCTGGCATTCCTATACACTAACAATGAGAAATCAGAAAGAGAAATTAAGGAAACAATTCCATTCACCATCGAAACAAAAAGAATAAAATACTTAGGAGTATTTCTACCTAAAGAATCAAAAGACTTGTATATAGAAAACTATAAAACACTGATGAAAGAAATCAAAGAGGACACAAACAGATGGAGAAATGTGCCGTGTTCGTAGATTGGAAGAATCAATATAGTGAAAATGAGTATACTACCCAAAGCAATCTATAGATTCAATGCAATTCCTATCAAGCTACCAGAGGTCTTTTTCAAAGAATTAGAACAAATAATTTCACAATTTGTATGGAAATACAAAAAACCTCGTATAGCCAAAGCAATCTTAAGAAAGAAGAATGGAACTGGCGGGATCAACCTACCTGACTTTAGGCTATACTACAAATCCACAGTCATTAAGACAGTATGGTACTGGCACAAAGACAGAAATATAGATCAATGGAACAGAATAGAAAGCCCAGAGATAAATCCACGCATCTATGGACACCTTATCTTTGACAAAGGAGGCAAGAATATACAATGGAGAAAAGACAACCTCTTTAACAAGTGGTGCTGGGAAAACTGGACAGCCACTTGTAAAAGAATGAAACTAGATCACTTTCTAACACCATACACAAAGATAAACTCAAAATGGATCAAAGATCTAAGCATAAGACCAGAAACTTTAAAACTCCTAGAGGATAACATAGGCAAAACACTCTCTGCCATAACCCAAAGCAGGATACTCCATGACCCACCTCCCAGAATATTGGAAATAAAAACACGAATAAACAAATGGGACCTAATTAAAATTAAAAACTTTTGCACAACAAAGGAAACTATAAGCAAGGTGAAAAGACAGCCTTCAGAATGGGAGAAAATAATAGCCAATGAAGCAACGGACAAACAATTAATCTCAAAAATATACAAGCAACTCCTGCAGCTCCATTCTAGAAAAATAAACAACCCAATTAAAAAGTGGGCCAAAGAACTTAACAGACATTTCTCCAAAGAAGATATAAAAATGGCTAACAAACACATGAAAAGATGTTCAACATCACTCATTATCAGAGGAATGCAAATCAAAACCACAATGAGGTACCACTTTACACCAGT